>CAUYQV010186803.1:0-45625 GCA_963574575.1 Galagoides demidoff | reverse complement strand
ACAATTGGGGAGAGGGAATAGCTAGCAATCGCCATTCCCGTGGTTACAGGGTTAGTGGCCTCATGAGGTAGGTATTATTAACATACCCATTTTGTGAGTGAATAACCTGAAGTTCAGCAAAATAAAGTTTGTGCCCAGGCTCGGTGCCTGTGGCTCAAGCGGCTAAGGCGCCAGCCACATACACCTAAGGTGGCGGGTTCGAATCCAGCCGGGGCCCGCCAAACAACAATGACAGGTGCAACCAAAAAATAGCCGGGCGTTGTGGCGGGCGCCTGTGGTCCCAGCTACTTGGGAGGCTGAGGCAGGAGACTCACTTGAGCCCAGGAGTAGGAGGTTGCTGTGAGCTGTGATGCCACAGCACTCTACCCAGGGGGACAGCTTGAGGCTCTGTCTCAAAAAAAAAAAAAAGTTTGTGCCCAAATTCACCAAGCTAAAAATACAGCCAGGGCTGAACCCCCTTCTTTGTGGTTCCATGGCCTTTGTTCTTCATGGAAATGAGAGAGAACAAGGAAGTAACAGGATACTGGGGTACTCACCCCAGGGGTGAGCACATATTTTTGGCATTTTTCAGCCTCCTTCTCCTGCTCGCCTACAGATATCTGCATAGACAGCCATAGCCTACCTGAACTCCCCACCCATCTGGAGAAATGGCCTGACCCATCTTCAGATTAGAACCAGATGGAGCCAGAGCTATTTTAAGGCCACCCCATCACATGAGAGCCATATAAGTGGACCCTCCCTGCTTCCCATCTCTCCCCATTGTCCCACACGTAGAGAAGCCAGAAACAGAAGAGAGAGGGGGGAAGGGAAAGGAAAGCCATGCACTCTCTCCATATGAGTCCTTCGAGCCACAAATCTAGACATTAGCAAAGAAGAAATCATGGCATTACACAGAATATGGGTGTTTTTAGCACAACCTGGCTGTGTTTAATCATTATAAGTGGCCAAAAAGTTATAGAATCTGCTGTGCTAAATTAAAGGCTGAGAAAGGGAGATAACACAGAATACAGCAATGAGTGGGAAAAAATGTCTCACGTGGGAGTCTCCACTGCACTGAGGGTTCTCAATGACATGCTTATACTCAGGTCCTCTTAATCGGCCTATCTTCCCTAGTCCTTTGGAGCCATTTGCAGCTCACTTTCATGTGATTTCTTAGGAGTGAGAAACAAGACCAGAACTCCGTGTCCCTGCTTTGCTTGTATCTTCTCAGCGCGTTCTCTCACAGGGCAGACAGCCTTTCTCTGGGTGGCCAGAAACAAGGCCACTGTCCTCTCTAACTTCAGATTCTTTCCAATCCATAACCCAAGAAACAGGGCCTTTTCCCAATTCCAATGGAAAAATCTCAGGGAAAGACCTTGATTGGCCTTACCTAAGTCGCATCATTCCTCACTAAATGAGGGACTGCAATTTCCATATTTTAGGTTTCTCTTCTCTAAAATGTATATAAATTCCCATTTGTAAACAAGAACCTCTCTTTGGCTATCCTTTTTTATCCTTGGATAACAAAAAGATTAAAAAGTCGTATGGCTATAGTGTCTACTGTTTGGGTAGCACTCATTCAGATGCTTGACAGAGGCCAAAATTACAAGCAGACTGCACCAAGGATATGTTGGCAATCCGAGCACAGGCAAGAAGGATTTTCTCTATACACAGAGGTAAAGGAGGAGTCTTCTTGGGTGGTTGACTTCTGGAGGCTGAGGGGAGAAGAATATGTGGCCCTGAGAAGGGGTTAATGCAGGAGATCGTAGAATCGCAGGCAAGAAATTAAAAATTTTTTAAAAAGAAAAAGGAAACAGGTACTCCCAGGTAGAAATGCAAAAATATGAGGCAAGAAATAACATGTGAAACTACCTACATACCCTGTACTTTATGCATTTATTACTACCCCAAGCCTTCAATTTGCAAAAAAAAAAAAAAAGAAAAGAAAAGAAAAGAAAAAAATGCTAGTGAGTTCAATATCATCATCTTAACTTTATGGATGAGGAAACTGAGTCCAGGAGTTCACTTTGATTAACTTGCATTACTGAGAGCCTACTAAGAGCCAGGAGTAAGTTACACAGCAGCGTATGTGATGGACATGAAACTCACAGCCCATTGAGGGCTGTCAGACCTCCCCCCAAAGGATTAGCCAAATAACTCTTTAATTATAATAATGTGAAGCCCTGCAAAAGGAATGGTCTAGGGTACACACTGGGGTGCAGGCCAGTAGCAGATGCAGCAACCTAACTTGCTGCAGGGTTGAGATAAGAGCTCTGCAGAAGCAAGCAGGGTGGGTGGGATGTTGCCAGGTGAGGAGAGTGGAGGGCGGAGGAGAGGTCCCAGCTGAACGAAGTGCCACAGTCAAAGCCTCAGGAAGATTACCCCTCCCCCGCAACTATGCTAGGGCCCTGACAGTGCCCTTATAGGACCCAGGTTCCCCTCTTAGCCCCTGACTTGCAATCATACATTTATTTCCGTGGTTGTTAGATTACTGTCTGCCTTCCATATTAAGCTCAAGCCATAGAAGAACAGGGACTGTCCCTGCTTTAGGTCACCAGGGAATCCTCAGAGCCTGATTCAGGACTGAGACAAAATATGCCCAATAATCATTTGCTGAGTAAATTAATAAAACTGATAAGTGTGAGAAACCTTATAATTAAAAATAGTGAAATAGAAAATAACAACTAGACTTCCGGTTAGCAAGGGGATTTTAGCATATTGCCTGAAACATAGTTTTTACACTCTAAATGGCAGCTATTATTTAAATAACTATAAATTGGCTCAGCACCTGTAGCTCAGCAGCTAGAATGCCAGACAGATTCAAATTCAGCCTGGGCTTGCTAAACAATGACACTAACTACACCAAAAAAATAGCCGGGCATCGTGGTGGGTGCCTACTTCAGAGGCTGAGGCAAGAGAATCACGTAAGCCCAAGAGTTTGAGGTTACCGTGAGCTGTGATGCCATAGCACTCTACTGAGGGTGACATAGTAAGACTCTGTCTCCAAAAAAAAAAAAAAAGATAACTATAAATAACCATGAACTATAAAATTGCCTGAATCTTCCCTTCTAACACTGTGTTTGATGGTCCTCATTTTGGGGTGACAGAAGTGAAGTGACTTGCCCACAGTCACAGGGGCAGACTCCCCGGCTGGGTGCACAGGCCTGACAATGCTGCCCCGGACAGAAGGTGCACAGTCAGAGGGGAGCTGGCTTCCTCTGCCCCTCACCCCACAGCATCTCACCTATCAGGAGCTCTTACTACCACACTTTGAAAATCTCCATCACAGGTTTTTGTCTCTACACCCAGATGATTATTTGCTTCATATTTTTTATTAAATCAACCCAATGTGTTACCTTGAAAAGGTCAATGGAAGAACACTGTCACTTTTTCTTGAATAGTACGTAGTGGATGTAACAACTGCAATAAACATAATGAAAACAAAAACGTCTTGACTAAGTTCGTATACTAAAGTGTGGGAAGGGATCTGAACCCGAGAGCTACTCTCTCTGTGTTAAAACAGAAGAAATACTGAAGGATTGTTTTTGTGCAGAAGGAAAATGTTCTCAGACAGAAGACCAAAAGTACAGGAGGAAATATAATGCATCTAAAAGGGAAATGTAAAAACTATTCTCTTTTTATTTATTTATTTATTTTTTGAGACAGAGCCTCAAGCTGTTGCCCTGGGTAGAGTGCTGTAGCTTCACAGCTCACAGCAACCTCGTGCTCCTGGGCTCAAGCGAGTCTCCTGCCTCTGCCTCCCAAGTAGCTGGGACCACAGGTGCCTGCCACAACACCTGGCTATGTTTTGCTTGCAGCCATCATTGTTGTTTGGTGGGCCGGGGCTGGATTCCAGCCCACCACCTTAGGTGTATGTGGCTGGCGCCTTAGCCGCTTGAGCCACAGGTGCTGAGCCAAAAAACTGTTGATGGTTTAAAGCAAGAACCATAACAACATATATGCAAAAATAAAATATATATCAAGACGCGCAAAAAAGCAAGCAAGGGATAAGTGGATTGAAATTGTTGTAAGGCTCTTGTAGTGTTCAGAATGTGGTGAAAGTGCTAATTTAAAGTGGACTGTAGTAAGTTAAGGATGCATTCTCAAACAGTGATAGGATAAAGCACAATAGAAAAGCTAATACAGAAGACAAAATAGAGGGGAAAAAGGAGTTTGTGGTAAGAATGCATTAACAAGGTAAAAAAAGTGTCAGTATAAACCCAAGACTTCAGTAGGGCTGAAGGAAACTTGGAAAGAGAATCAGCTTTGGGCTTTTGATTCATTATTTCCTAGTGTTGCATCCATGACCCACCTGAAATCCATCTCCTCTCACCCCGAAGAAGTGGGTCCTAGGCTTTGAAACCTCGTCCACCCACAGACTATGCCCAGGAGGCCATCTGTTACTAGGAGTGGCACTTGGAATCATGTGTCCACAGCCATCTCACTTTTCTCTCGGGACAAATGTCAGAATAGAATTTGGCTCCACATAAACAGCCAGATACCACTTCTAACCAGAGAGGCCTTCCTTCAAACCTGTGCCCATCAAATGGCATTTGACAATGTCTGGAGACCCTTTTGGTTGTCACATTAGTGGGAGAAGGACTGCTGCTGGCATCTGGATGCCAGGGATGCTGCTGAACACCCTACAAAATGCAGTACAGCCCCAAATAGTGAGGAATCATCTGGCCTGAAATGTCAATAGTGCCAAGGTTGAGAAATTTTGCTTTAGGGCAAAATTATAATAATCATGACACCAAACTGGAGTCTTGAGCTGAAGCCAAGAGGAAGAGAATCGGCAACATGAATGCACCTGTTCTGAACGCCACTGTAGTAGCAAATCTTCAGCCCCACATCCCTGGGCTGGAATCAGAGGCATCGTTTACACCTAGGCTCTTCTCAGAGAGTTTAGTGGCATTCTCCAGCACAGCTCTAGTTTCACAGAGCTGAAATCCTAGAAATTAGGTAAAGACCTTTCTGGATATCAAACCCCAGAGAGACAGCACTGTAGGAATAGAGTAATACAATGCTGTTTTGATCTGACTCATCCACAAGACCTACGATGAGGACATCAGTGACCTCCTTAAACCTTGACAACTCCCCTGGTCAATCTTGTGCCTCAAGAAGTCTCTCTAGGATGCCTGAGTTGCTTTATTCAGCCTTGCTTTTCTTGGCTGTACAGGGCATAGCCAGGTGAAGAGAGAAGTCTTTCCTTAGTATCTGTGTATCATACCTCCCATGACTCACCTGTGAACCAGCTGCAGCTGTCACTCTGGCCTCCTCCTGTGGCCCTTAGAGGCTCCTGGAGCCAATGTGCTTCCTCCACAGAAGCACCAAGCCTCAGGGGATAGTGCCCTCTTGTCTCCTGCTGACAGCCAGGGCTCTGCAGAGCCTCAGAGACAAGAGAGCAAAGCTCCCTGGAGGCTCCTGCTCCTTGGCAGGCATCCCCAGGGATTCAGGACCGGCAGAGAATTCTCTCAGGGACAAAGCCTGCACTGCACTCCAGGCTTCCTTCCCAGGTTATGATGGTATGTGTGTGTGTGGGGGCGGGGGGTGGGGGTTGGGGGGGGATATGAGGTGGGTGGGGGAGGGAGGCAGCCAGATGCAAAGCAAGGAAGTGTGAGGGGATGGGAGGGAGAATGCCGATTCCACTCTGGCCCTGCACAGAATCTCCCCATTGCTTCTCTTCAAAGTTCTCCCAAGCATTAACTTCTGGAGGTGCCTCTTGAGGAGCTCTAGGGTGGGTAGTGCACATCCATGCTGAGGAAGTGGTATCAAAGGCATTGCTGTGTTCAGTATGAGTCTTCTTCCCTGAGTAGACTGTGCCGAGGTGGTGTTAACAACCATCGTGTAGACCTCATGCTACATCCAACTGTCCATCAGGCTCAGCCTACTGTACCCCTTTCTTCTCACTCATGTCCCTTCTCCTAATCCTCCCCTAGCCCCATTCCTAATGCCCCATCTTGATCTAGGTGGATCACCTGTTACCTGAATGGCTGGGGAGTCTCCTGCTCATCACCCCCACTTTCTACCTCCTGACTACATGTCCCTCTGCAGACACCTGTGGGTGTACAATATCTTCCCTTGTGATTTTTCAGAAACGTGATTCTGATCACCATCTTGCTTAAAACCCCTGGAAGGCTTGCCCTAGCTTCCAGAAAACTCCAAATTCCTTAGTGCAAGGGAGAAGTTCCTCTGGAATGCAGCCCCTCCTTTTCTCTTTAGCTCATCTCTGCCCAGTCAAACCCCCAGGGAGGGTGATAATTAGATGAGTCAGTCATAGAGGAAGCAAAAACCTTCTGTCCCCATGGCTTTGCTCCTTTTAAAGGTCATCCCAGCTGAGGCAGCCGTCCACACCAGGGCAGCCAGTGAGCACTGAAGGCATGGCTCCTGACTCTGAGGAACACAGCCTCTGCTGGGCAGACCCCAGTTCATACTCGCTGCACCCCTAGGGGCGCATCTTTCAGGAGTCCAGCCCTTGTTCCTCCTTCTGTCTCCTCCAGCCATGTCTGAGTAACAGGGTAATGACTGACATTCCCTGAGGTCTTTTGTCATGTTCCAGGCACTGTGCTAAGCCCTTCATCTGCCCTGTGTCATTTAGTCTTCATGGCAGCCCTACAAGGCAATAAAGTTATTTTCTCCATGTAGCCAATGACCAAACTGAGACCCAGAGATCAAGCAGCTTGAAGGTCACACCATCAGAAATTGGCACCACGGGAATTTACAATTAGGCTTACCCTAAACACCTGCCCACCCTTTTCCTAGGTCAAGGTGGGGAGCCACAGCTGCTTCAGAATTCAGAATGGAGGGGGGCGCATTTACAGCACGTTACTCATTCTTCTGTGTGTATTTTCAGCACTTGTGAGCAGCTGCTGATTTGGCATTTCTTCTGAAAAGATGTCCCTGTCCACCTTGAGTACTTATGTATCCTGTTTAATTGACAAGGATTCATCTAGGTCAACAGTTCTCAAGCTGTGGGTCGCGACCCACTGGAAGTGTATTAAAGGGCCGCAGCATTAGGAAGGTTGAGAACCACTGACCTAGGTGGTGAGCTGCCATTTGGCCTGCCAATTCTAAAAGAATCCTGTATGACTTGACCAAATTTGGGAGAAAAGAAGGAAGCTCCTACCACTCTACTTGGTCACCCTGATCTCAGAGGCTGCAGGCAGGGAACCTCAGTTCAGAAAGTGACCTTCCACGTGCCCAGAAAGGAATGAGTTTAACTGTAAATTTAAACCCAACCTGGCTTATCAGAGACAGCAGCTGAGTTATTTGTGCTGGCTCCCCTTCAGTGTGGAGAAAGCCTCCTCACCTCCTAGGGAAGAGAGGCAGTGAGACCACAGGCTGAATGAGGCTGGACAGGGAGGGTCTCAGCAGGGGTGCACAAGAAGAGCGATATTAGACACCAAGACCTGCACCAGGGAACAGAGAGGAGATTGCCCAGAGGTGGTTGAATCCTTAAAAAGTCAATCTCTCAGGCTGCCCTTCTCACCTTTGTGGCTGTTCTTCATCTATTGTGTTCGGGTTAAAGGTCAGTGAAAATGGACAGCACAGGGTTATTCAGGACCTACCTGTGAAGCTGCATCTGCTCTTGTCGGTGGCAACACAGACTCCAACATGTGTAATCCTCCTTCGCTGTGCAGGACAGAGTTGCTGTGCCTGAGGCCTGGAACTGTCAGGAGGTGAATCTGGCTGGGGAGGGTGCTCCATGGGGTGGGGGTGGGGGTGCATTCCTGACATTCAAGAGACTATCTCTCCCTCAAGATTTATGGACTTCATTTTACGTTTTAATGGTTTCTGTCAAAATTCCAAGAGGCTTTAGTGACTGATGGGAAGCAAGGAAAGGGAAGGAATACTCCCAGTAGTGGCAATAGCATGGACAAAGGCTGTTCAGAAGAGAACCAACATTTGTTCGGCAAATGTTTGCTGAGTACCTATCACATGTCTTTGACTTATTCCCAGATAAAAAGGTTTGGGGCATAAAACTCCGAAGGATACTCTTAAGGCCGTTGCAGTGCCTGGCCTCTCAGAGAGCAGAGGCCTGCTGCCCTTCTTTCCAACCAGGGGGCAGAGAGCAGAGCTCAGTTCCCACCAACCCTGCCCCAACTAGCAGCGAAGTTTCAAATTAATTGAGCCCAGGAGCTGAGACAGAGACAAAGAACTGCTCTTTGCTCTTCCCTGGGTCTGAATCCTGCATGTCCTCAAGTTCCTGGCAGAATCACATCCCATTTAGACATGATTTTGGCCCTTCTGTTTTCCCAACCTCAGCTCTCTGAGTCCAAGATGCACTCCCCACCGGCCACCTACAGCTTCCTCCCCAGTGACTGAGAGGACTCCCCTTTTCACAGCAGCTCCTCAGCCGATTTTCATCTTCCATCTTCCAGACTTTCCTTTGAAATAAAAGTATTCAGTGCAATGGTACAAAATGAATAAAATTGTTGTTTTTAAATGCTGATTTCATGCCCCTCCCAAAGGCACTCTTTCATTCTGTTTAATTTTTACATCAGATTGGTGAAAAACTCTAGGGTGGATTCATCAAAGGAAACTGATAATTACTAACTGTACGTTTTATTTTGTTCATTATTTCGTTAACACCTGATTCTGAAAAACATGCCTCACGAATAGGGTGGAAGCTGGCATAAAGACTTAGCAATAAGATATTTTTGCATAGAAATAAGTATCTTACCTGCCAGGTCCAGGTTCTGAGGATTGGTTGGAGTAGCACACAAGGGAGACCTCACAATTGCTGAAAACAGTGGGCAGCGTTTTCATGAGACAGTTGACTCCTTCCACATTTGTACAGAGACCTCAATAGAATTCAAATTTGTATAAGTAGTAGGTGTTGGTTATTTGGGGATGCCTCCCAACCTCTTTAAACACTCTGCCCTGCCCATCTCTGGGGAAGTTGCCTGATATGATGCTTGCTTTTAGAAGCAGGAATCACTCTTACTTAGCCCACCCTTGGTGCTATGGTACAAGCAGGGGCCCAAGCAGGGTCTCACTCTGTTGCCCATGCTGTATTGCAGTGGTGTAATCATAGTTACTGTAACTTGAACTCCTGGGCTCAAGTGATCCTCCCACTTCAGTCTCCCAAGTAACTAGGACAACAAATGTGTCAAAACTTACAAAAATTACCCAGTTAATTTTTAAAATCCGTTTCTGTAGACAAGGTCTTGGTATAATATATTGCTTAGGCTGGTCTCCAATTCCTAGCCTCAATTAATCATCCTACCTCCACCTCCCAAAGTGCTGGGATTATAGCTGTGAGTCACTGCAACAGCTTACTTGAGAGTTTCAGAAACTACAATGAAGTTGGTGCCCAGTGAATCCATTCTGCTGAGCATGGCAGCACACTATTCAAAATGGCATCCAAGCCCCAGACTCAGGGCAGTGAGCACAATATTCATGCCTGGGGTGTATCCCTGGAACCAGATCTGTGAAGGAATCTGGCTACTGTTCTCGGTCACTGTGCAACACAGGTCTGTTCCTCTGGCCCTTCTGTGAGTTATCTAATATTGTTGAACAAATTCCTATTCTGCTTAAATTGGCTGGAATGAGTTGCTGATGTTTGCAACTGGGAACTCAGACTGTGGTAGCAGCTCCATATCAGCAAAAGTTCAAAGGAAATTTTCTGAGTAAGAAAAAAAAGATCCAATAGGAGTACTGGTAGCTTCAGATATGGTTAAATAACAGGGCCAGCACCTGCTGCATAATATGCAGGTCCCAGCACATAAGGTGGACATGGGGTCCCTTTTCAAAAACGACTAAGAATGTCAAGATGACAATGTCAGAGCATTAAACCAAGCACAAATCCTTCGAAGCTCAGACCCCTATGTGCCTGCACAGGTTGCCTCCCATAAATCTTCCCTTGCTCGGAGCTCAAGCAATGGCAACAGGAAGGACTCCAGTGTCTGTCTCCCTCTGCCTCATGGCTTGGCTTTTTTTCTGTGGTGACTTTATTCTTAAGTAGTTTTCTCTACATGGTCCCCTGCATCTCCAAGCTTCATCAGCAACAGAAAGAAAGAGGATCTATTTCCTAACATTAAAAAAAAAATTCTCAGAATTTTGTCTGAGTGGTCAAGACTGGATCACATACCTGTCACAGAAGGTGGAGTCATGTCAGTAGAGCACGTGGCTTTAGAGTGGAGGAGGCAGAAATCAGTGAACCTGCCAGCAAAACGGGGAGTGGATGGTGGGCAGGCTAAAGCAACAGAAGCAACCACCGTACAAGGTACATCTGCTGTTAATATGCTTATAAATTAATAAGAAATGTGACCTTGTGAGAATGTGTGACGGAGACAATCAGTGTTCATCAACACATGCTCCACTCACTCTGGCCTCCCTTCAGTGAGGTTTGGACCTATGCAAGTTCTGGATTGTGGGATCTTCCTTTTCCTCTTGGAGGCCATGTGTTCCAGAGCAGGGGTCTGCAAACTTTTTAAACACGGGGGCCAGTTCACTGTCCCTCAGACCATTGGAGGGCCGGACTGTGGGCCCTGGGATGAGTCAGCTGCTAAGCAGGACAGGCAGCGGGGGCAAAAACACCCGGAGGGCTGGATAAATGTACTTGGTGGGCTGCATGTGGCCTGTGGGCTGTAGTTTGAGGACACCTGTTCCAGAGCATAGTTGTAAGTAGGAGAAAGTGCATGACAGACATTATGTTATATCTCAGCAAGAAAGAAATCTTTTATGGTAATAAGTCATTGATATTTCTGACTTTTCTTATTACTACAGCAAAGCATAACCTATTCTAATATATGTACTATAAAGTACACTTAAGACAGAGAATGTAAAACTTCTCTGACTCTTGGTGATCCCCAGCACCACATGCTTACAGCATACAGGAACACTGTGGATCGGTATGGTTAGGAAATGCTGAATGGTGGAGAAGGCTGAAACAAGGTCTCAAACAGAGCTAGGACTTGAATAAGCAGGGAAGAGGGTCATCCCAAACAGAGATTTATGTGAATAGA
This sequence comes from Galagoides demidoff, assembly GCA_963574575.1. Lineage (NCBI taxonomy): Eukaryota > Metazoa > Chordata > Mammalia > Primates > Galagidae > Galagoides > Galagoides demidoff. The sequence goes on along the minus strand of CAUYQV010186803.1, from coordinate 34,676 downwards.
TGGTACTCCATGAGCCTGTGGCCATTTTGGTTATTACCTTGAGTTTGATTCCTTCATTGATTTAACAACTTGTAAATTGCAGGTTCCTCCATGCCTCCACTGGGATGCCCAGGGGCAGAGGAATGTGTGCAGATAACCTTTATGCTATTAGCCTTCAAGTGCCTCACTCCAAAGAGCATGGGCCTCAGGTGGACTGGGGGAAAGCAAGGTACCGCTGGAAGCACCTCCATGGCAGGTCTGTGGAGAAGCATTCTCAAAGCCAAGTCCCAGAAGATGCGTGCCATAAAGGGTCTGGGAAAAACTCAGTTCCTGCTTCTGCAGACTGGGACATTAATGGCTATGAGAATTCCCACAGTGAAAAAATTTATTTAATTTGGTGTATTTTCCTGACTGATTAGACCATGGTACCTCTTTTTCCATGAAACCATCAAAGGATTACTTACGGACACTGCTGCACTCTTGGTACTACTTTACACATTTGGCCCATCTGTTACACACAGTCTACATTGCAGATTTTATAATGTATAAATGTTAAGTACCTGTAGTTCTGACCTATCAACTACTACAAAGCCAGAAAGACACTTACAGTCAATACTCAGTAAAATTCCTGTTCACACTGAGCTAAATCTCAAAGAAAAGGAGAAGGAAATGGAGGAGGAGGAGATCTGTGTGTCCATTTGGAATGTTCTTTGTTACAAGTAGTAAAACAATAAGACTAATTTATCTTACACAAATAGAAATCATTTTTCCCCTAACAAATCTTAAGATCTCAGGGATGGTGCTTCTGAATATCTCTTGATCTCCCCTTGTCACATAGGGCTACCGAGGTTTCAGGCCCCATGTTTGTATTCAAGGCAAAGGCATGAAGCCAGTTTTCTCTGTCCCTTTAATCAGGCAAGTAAAAGCTTCCTCAACAGTCCCCAACAAACAAGTCCTTCCATCTCACTGATCCTAACAATGCCACAGGGGAAAGGAGGCTGAGAAAGTCCGTCCGGCCCATCTCAGGGCAGGTAAGGAAGGACAGGAAGAACAGATATTTGGTTAGTCAGCAGTGTCTACCACATACTGCAACCAGAAAAGCTCAGAATCTGCACCAAGGTAATTTTTTATTTCTGTACATTAAGATCTAACTGGATGCTGCCTTTATTTTAACTTTTTATTGAAGTTAAAAAAAAAAAGTGGAGAAAGTAAACACATCCTTGGAACAGCACCCAGTTTAAGAGGGCATTCCAAGTTCCCCCAGAAGACCTCTCACATCATCCTCTAGAAGGCAGCCCCTCTCATTTCTTTCTTTCTTTCTTTCTTTTTTTTTTTTTTTGAGACAGAGCCTCAAGCTGTCACCCGAGGTAGAGTGCCGTGGCATCACAGCTCATAGCAATCTCCAACTCCTGGGCTCAAGTGAGTCTCCTGCCTCCGCCTCCCAAGTAGCTGGGACCACAGGCGTCTGCCACAACGCCTGGGCCTGGCTATTTTTTTTGGTTGCAGCCATGATTGTTGTTTGGCGGGCCCAGGCTGGATTTGAACCCCCCACCTTAGGTGTATGTGGCTGGCGCTTTAGCCACTTGAGCCACAGGCGCCAAGCCGCCCCTCTCATTTCTTCCACATCATAAATCAGTCTCTTCTTTTTTCTTTTGTCCACTTGGCAGTTTTGAGTAATAGAGTTTAGCAGCTTGTCAGATGCATGCCTTGTATCAGGATAGCGATTTCCTCTCTTATAGTAAATATTAAAGGGAAGTGGTATGAAATGTGAAGGATGATGTGGGCTAGATCCTAAAACACCATCGGATCTGCCCTGGTTAGCACCACTGTCCTCAAGAAACAAATATGCCACATTCATTTGCACACTCACAGTTGCTCTAACCGTGTCCCCATAGGTGCTGGGGAAAATCATTAACTACTGTGAAAAATAAATAAATTCCTGATGTCACTCAGCCTGGAGAGCATGACAGAGTTGTCCATGGAAGCAGCAGCTCAACTGCAAATCAGCTCTTCCCTACACTTCTATTAGGGGCTCATATTAGGAAATTTTCATTTGTTTTCCCCATCCTGAAATCTTTCTCCATCAGTAGAATCTCAGGAGTCTCATTGTTTCCCAGTTTTCTCTGCTCTGGAAAGTAATTGCTCCTCTTTATCAAGTGCCTTCAAAGTTCCCCAGGTGAATTTTACTTAAGCCATGTAGACTATTTTTTACTCCATAGAGAACATACATTCTGTTTAGGTTGGTGGAAAAGTAACTGCCGTTTTTGAAATTTGCCAGTTGAGACTGGAATACATTCTTAAGTAGATGTGGTTATGTTAGCATCATTTGAATGCACATTTCTTGCTTTTTTCTCTTTTTGCTAATGATTTATCACTTGCTGTTTATTTTACATTTATTGTGGACTATGGAAATCGCGTTAGACAAAAAGCAAATTTGAGTGATTTTCTTATTTGATTGCAAAACGGGTTGTAAACCAGCAGAGACAACTCACAACATCAATAACACACTTGCCCCGGTAACTGCTAATGAATGTGCAGTGGTGGGTCAAGAAGTTTTGCAAAGGAAATGACAGCCTTGAAGATGGGGGGGTTAGTAGCCAGTCACCAGAAGTTGACAACAACCAATTGAGAGCAATCATTGAAGCTGATCCTCTGACAACTACATGAGAAGTTGCCCAAGAACTCAATGTCTGACCATTCTACAGTTGTTTGGCATTTGAAACAAAGCGGAAAGGTGAAAAGTTCAATAAGTGGGTGCCTCACGAGCTGACTGATAATCAGAGCAATTGTCTTTTTCAAGTGTTCTCTTCTCTTACTCTATGCAACAACAAATAGTTTTCAATGGGATTGTAACATGAGATAAAAAGTGTGTTTTATACGACAACTGGTGAAGTACAGTTCAATGGTTGACCACAGGAACCTCCAAAGCCAAACAGGCATTAAAAAAAAAAGTCATGGTCTACTGTTTAGTGGTCTACTGCTGGACTGATCCACTGCAGCTTTCTGAGTCCTAGTGAAACCATCACATCTAAGAAGTGTGCTCAGCAAATGGATGAGACTTGTCAAAACTACAGTGCCTGCAGCTGGCATTGATCAACAGAAAGGGCTCAGTTCTTCTCCATGACAACTCCTGGCTAAACATGGTGCAACCAACACTTCAAAAGTTGAAGGAACTGGGCTATCAAGTTTTGCCTCATCCACCATGTTCACCTGACCTCTCACCAACTGACTACCACTTTTTCAAGCATCTTGACAACTTTTTTTTTGGAGAAAATGCTTCTGCAACCAACAGCATGCAGAAAATGATTTTTCCAAGAGCTCATCACAACTCAAAGCAAAGCTACTAGAAGGAACAAATTTATTTCTTGTTGGCAACAATGTGTTGATTGTAGTGATTCCTATTTTGAGATAAATAAAGAGGTGGTTGAGACTAGTTATAATGATTTACATTTCATGGTCCAAGGAGGTGTATTAAGTGTATTAACACTTACTTCATTTAATCCTCACAGCTACCCTATGAGGTAGGGGCTTCCCTATCTCACAGATGAAGAAAGAGAGGTTCAGAGAGGCTTATGACTTGTCTATGTTCTCATAGTCAGTAAGTGTTGAAGTGTTGAAACTAAGCTGTCTGACGTGGGACTGCACATTGGCCATGCTCAGCAGGTAGGAAACCTCATACAGGCCTCTCACCATGCAAAGGCTGTGAAGTAGAAGAAGGTGCCTATCAAAGCCATGCAGTTAGGGGCTCCTAGGGCACTGGCAGACCTAGATGAATACTGAGAGGACAGGAGGATGCTCAAGGGTCACCTGGGGTCAGGTTAGAATCCAAAAAAGAGTAGATGTCCCCTGAAACCCATACCCATACACCTATGCATAGAGCATCCTGAATGGGGGAAGGGCAGGATTGGATTCACTCTCCTTGGGCCAGGAGGACTCAGCCAGCGTCTCCCACCCCCATTCTGCTCAAGGCTATCCTGGAGCCATGAGCCCAGACTGAGGAGCTGGGTTTTGTCAAGGATTCTGAGGAGCTATGGAAAAAATACCAAATCTCAGCTGTTCCCTTACCTCCCTAAGCATTCCAGTGCTCCACAGAGAAGGGCCTGTCCAGATCCCTACAGCTGGTTGAGATGCAGTGATCACCTACACCTGCGGCAAGCCCAGGTTGCACACTGAACTCTCAGACCAGACGTGCTGACTGTGTCCTCAGGTCAAGTCCTTTAAAGCAGATGTTGAGATAAAGATTGGTGTGAGGTGATTTATAAAAAAAGTGCTGCTGGGAGATGTGTAAGAAAACAGAGGAAGTAAGACGGGAAGGGGAGGAAGCCAAACGAGGATGTGATCTCAAACAGAGTCCTTTGGAAGCTTGTTTCAGCCTAATCTCACAAGCCCTGGAGTGAGTTATACCTCAGAGTTGTCTGGATTTGAGACAGCGGAGCTGGCATTTCATCTCTCCCCATCTGCACCCCTCGGTCACTAATTAAGAACCATTCCCTGCATGACTGGGCACATAAATTCCCAGGCACTGCTGGCTCTCTGTGCATGTGGGCAAAGTAGATTCCAATAGACTGAGGACAATCCTCTAAAAAAAAAAATGCACATACTGGCTCCTGAAGGTGAACATCACAGCAAGAGAAGGGTCATAAAATGGTACAAAGTCTAAAATGTGGGCAGAGACCCTACCTGCAGCACCCCTCCTAAAATGCTGAAGTGACACCTAAGTTCCACTGGGAATGTTCACTTGTGATCCCTCCAGCCAGTGACTCAGGAAGCACCAGGTGAGGGCAGGTAGTGACAATCAGATACTGTGCATTTCTGACCTTATAACTACCTAACATTCAAAAAATTAATGTTTTACTATCTATGTATAGGACATTGTACAAAAATTAGATTCTCTTTTTTGAAGTGAACAAATTCAATAATAGTGTTTATAAGAACTGTATCAGCTTCTGAGTCTGTCACGGGACAAGGTTTGCACAAACTGTGCTTGTGACATCTTTTGACACCTGCACTTAGTCACAGGCAACTGTGTACTGCCCTTGAGAGATGCATATCATGAGAGTCATTAAGGATGGGATCTTAGAAGAATAGGATTAATTGCTAATAATAAAATATATGAATACATTTTATAACATTTTTATTGAGGTATAATTCACATGCCATATAATTTCTCCATTTAAAGTGCACAACTCAGTGGTTTTTAATATATTCTCAAAGTTTTACAACCATCACCACAATCAACTTTAGAATATTTCTGTCACTCCAAAAAGATGTCCTGTACCCACTGACAATCATTCCTCATTTTACCCCAAACCCCCAGCCCTAAGCAAAAAGGGCTGACAGGCCATCTCTCTTGTTTCTGATTTCAGGAACCACCCAGAAATCCTTATGGGGAAGAATAGGGGCAGTTAAGGGCTCTGAGAGCACTGGCAGACCTTTCCTCTGGAAAGCCCCCCCTTCTCCTGTTTGCTTCAGAGACCCACAACTTTGGAATGACTTTCTGATTGCTAGCTCAGTGAATGGAAATTCAACAGAAAGAAAGAAAGAATGGGAAAGGCTCTATCAAACTAGTCACACTAATGAATCTGGTCCCATGTCCCAGTCTAAGGAAAATGCGGGCATTTGCACACCCTGCCACCCAGACAGCAGCAGCTGCCTCTGGCCCATGAGGCAGGGGTGTGGCCTAGTTTTCTTCCTAAACACAAAGGGGATGTCAGGCCACTCCCTACGGAGGCCCTGCATCCCAAATACAGACTTGGGGCAAACAGGACGTTCTTTACACAGGAAGCTGGCAGTGCTGTGCAATACTCCGTGAACCAAGTTATAAATTTTCACGAAAGCCTCCCTATCTTTTGGGAGAAGAAAAAGGCCAGGGAGTACCTAAGTGCATTAGAAAATCTTTTAGAGGGCAGTACCTGTGGCTCAAGGAGTAGGGTGCCAACCCCATATACTGGAGGTGGCGGGTTCAAACCTGACCCTGTCAAAAAAAGGAAAAAAAAAAAGAAAAAACCCTTTAGAAATAAATCGACAATATTACTAAGGGGTTTACGTCTGGCCATTTTTTTTATTCTTCCAACTGTGGCAAGGAGTCTGGAAAAACTCATCTATGAGACTCAAGGTTATGAAGTCAATTAAACATAATCACCTGTGTATAATTTTGCAGCATAAAAATCTTGGCTACAGTGTGGCATTACCAAGTTAGATGGATGAAGTAAACACTTATTTGAAGACCTCTTCCACTGGAATATAAGAATGAGGCAGTGAAAAGAATCCATTTTCTGAACATCACATCGGCCCCATTAGGAGGGCTCTGTGATCACATTATGATGTGCTTTGTCTTCAAACAGAGTCTTCCCTGTCTTTTTCACCCATAAGCAGGAAAAGTCCTCTCCATGCTCATTATCAGGCTTGCGGAGCCCGTTCTCTCTGATGTGTCTCCCTCCCTCACTTTGGAGCTCCACTTCCTTGAGATCTGTCATTGTCACCTTTATTATAATGGTGCCTTACAATTCTACAGCTAGTGACACTCAGGGGAGGAGTATTCTGATGAGGAGGGTGGGGGTGCCGGGGAGATGTCTGCGATGGAAGTTTCCACTGAGGCTACACTGAAAACTTGCAGAGAGAATGGAGGACTGATGAGGAGATGGGCATTTTGCCATCCACTTTGACTGCCCTGGTCTCATCCAAGAAAAATCCAGTAAGGCCTTTGAAAGCATTTGTGAAAGGAGATCTTGCAGTTGTTCTAGTTGCCACAGGCAGAAGTATTTTCTTCCCAGGTAAAGCAATTAAGAGTCTGGTACACTCAGAGGCAGTTGAGTAAACAGGTAGAGGTGACACATTTTCTTTGTATCACACGAGGGCAAAAGGAGTTTAAAACACCCATGAGAGGACAGAATTCTGGCTGGTTTCCTTGTCTGATATTGAGTAAAGCCTCTAACTCAATATTAAGACCGTTAACCAGGCCAAGCAAATATGATGGGCTTCTTTCATCTTTCTAAGAAAGACTATGTCTCTGTGGATGCTACCCAACTAGAAAAAAAGCCTAAGATCGGCGAGTACAACTCACCCACATTTGGGAATAGAATTGGCCCAGAATATCATTTAAAAAGCAACCAGAAGTGCAAAAGCAGTATTTTTCTTTTTCTTTTTTCTTTTTTTTAGACAGAGCTTCAAGCTATCCCCCTGGGTAGAGTGCCATGGCTTCATTGCTTATAGCAACCTCCAACTCCTGGGCTCAAGCGAGTATCCTGCCTCAGCCTCCCAAGTAGCTGGGACCACAGGCACCCGCCACAACGCCTTGCTATTTTTTGGTTGCAGCCATTATTGTTGTTTGGTGGGCCCGGGCTGGGGATTTGAACCCGCCACCTTAGGTGTATGTGGCTGGCACCTTAGCCGCTTGAGCCACAGGCGCCAAGCCCAAAGCAGTATTTTTCGTAGCACAGCTAAAGGATGGTCAAATGGGCATCAATAAACCAGAGAAGGTTTAATTCTTCCAGTTCATCTGCTTTGGCCAATACAAATGAATTTAATTAAGTTTCTGTGTAGATGTGATTTGTGTGACAGTGCATAACGTTCTAGAGAGGAATAAAAATCATGTCTCTCTATCAATCTGTCTATCATCTATCTATTTTTAACATATTTCTAAGACTGAAAAAACTATCAAGACAAAAATAGTTAAAAATTTACACAACAGCATGATGTGTTGCAAAAGACAGATTTTAAAAATTGTTAAGGCCTGCGCAATTATTTTTTAAGGGCACAATTTAAAAAATTCTGCAATTTTAGAAAAGGCTGGGTGCAATGCTATATGAAAACAGAACACAAGTTGCTCTGCCATTTTGAGAAGAACTAGAAGGAAAAAAAGAGGTACAGGAAAGAAATTTTATACACATAGATGCATATAAAATGTAGGCTCAGTAAAGTAAAAAGAGACAGACAGGCTGTTCCAGGTAGAGAGTTGCTGCAGTAGGAAAATCTTCTGCTAATCAGGCCAGTAAAGGCCAAGTTAATTGGAAAACTCAGAGATTCATAATCATTTGCAAGAGGAAATAGGTTTAGGCAGAAAAATATGACATCTTGCTCACAGTAATCCAAGGGCAGTCTTCATAGTGGTGGGTGATTCTGGGAGAGACCCTAGAGCAAAAAACAAAATCACAATGAAGGTAAAACTTGTTGAACATCCTCTGGAATAAATTCCAAAGAGATTAAAGATACAAGTGTTTATTTATATAAAAAAATAAAAATAAGAAGGGTCATTAGAAAATATGGGATTCTTCTTCTATAACTTGGAACAGAGAAAAGCATTTTCTAACTATGATTCAGCACGTAAAAGAGACAAAAGAAAATAATTTGCCTACATAAAAAGAGAACCTCTTGAATTGGCCAAAGAAAACGGAAAAAAAGGATGAGGAGAAGGAGGAGGAGAGAGACCAGGAGAAGACAAAAAACATTAAACACCATAAACACAGACAAAGAACAAACTGGAAAAACAGTCATATCACAAATAAAGACAGAGCCTTCCTACTATAGAGATTTTATAGAAACTGAAGAGTCAGCAGGCAAAATATATGACCATCAGTTCACAGAAATGGAAAGAAACATACTCAGATGTATAAAAATATGCTCCACTTCATCAAAAAGAGATAAACAAATTCAAATTACACTGAGTTACCGTTAGAAAATTCCAAAAGTTTGATGACGCACTATTAGTTTGGGTTCTCCCAAATAGTTTAGTGTAAGTAGTTTATTTGGGAGGTGAGTTTAGGAAATACCAGTAGGGAAGTGAGGAAGAGAGAGGAAGAAGTTCAGACAAGATGTGTAGTCCAGCCAGTTACCACAGTGCGTACCTGGAGCTCAGACGGGGAACTGTGAGAGGCAGTGTAGAACATACTTCAGAGAGTCCCCCTCTGCAGGTGGGAAAGCAGGGACCTCAATCCCTCAGCTCCCTATTCATCACTGGCTCATTGCTGCTTAGGAAGATTAACTCTCAGGCATTTCTGCCAGATCCATTGCCTCACTCACACACAAGGGCACAGAGTTGCAGCTATTCCCGGGGAGAATGGAAATTGTGACAACACGTATGATAACTGGGAGACCTATTATATACTGGGAACATGACAATATCATACTGATTCCTCTCTCGGTGCCTACGTCCTTTGATGCAGCAGTCTTACTTCTGGGAACTGATCTTGCAACTAAGATTTGCACATGTAGAGAGGTGCCTGTAGCTCAATGGGTAGGGCGCTGGCCACATATACTGAGGGTGGCAGGTTTGAGCCCAGCCTGGCCCTGCTAAATAACAATGATAACTGCAACAAAAAAATTTCTGGGCATTGTGGTGGGTGCCTATAGGCCCAACTATTTGGGAGGCGTAAGCCCAAGAGTTTGAGATTGCTGTGAGCTGTGACACCACTGCACTCCATGGAGGGCGACAGCTTAAGACTCTGTCTCAAAAAAAAAAAAAATTTGCACATGTAGTTAATGACACAGGCACAAAATTATTACACAGAACCATTTGTAATGACAGCTATTTGGAAACAACTTAATGTCCGTCAATGAAGAGGGGCTGATTAAATAAATTAAGGTACCATAGAATGCCATGCAGCACTCTAGGTACTAATGTAGGAAGGTTTCCAAGATATGTTAAGTGACAAAAATAAAGTGTGCAAGAAAATCATACTAACTTTTGTATTAAAAAGGAGAGGAAAAGTAACACAAACTCATATGTGTTGCAGAGAAATTGACAGGTTACAGAACAATTTAATAACAGCATTAATATGAGAGCAGAGGTGGTGGGAACTGGTGGACAGGGTGAATATGTATATTTATGAACGTAACACTTGGAAGGTTTTCAAAAGTAAGGATTAGTTTACCACTTCACGGACCAGGTAACTTGTAGTCTTTCCGAAAACCTCTATCTGAGCAGGTAGAGTGGGTTAGAAATTTACTTTAATGAAAAAAATGGACATTCTAAAAGAAAGGGATATACAGTTCAATTGAAGACCATGAGAATTTTATTTCAAGTGGTTAGAGGTAGATATAACTTAATAATTTTACTAGAAAAATATATTCTTTTTTTTTTTTTTTTTTGAGACAGGGCCTTAAGCTGTGCCCCCGGGTAGAGTGCTATGGCATCACAGCTCACAGCAACCTCCAACTCCTGGGCTCAAGCGAGTCTCCCGCCTCAGTCTCCCAAGTAGCTGGGACCACAGGTGCCCACCACAACGTCCGGCTATTTTTTGTTGCAGCCGTCGTTGTTTTTGGAGGGTCCGGGCTGGATTCGAACCTGCCACCTTAGGTGTATGTGGCTGGCACCTTAGCCACTTGAACCACAGGCGCCGAGCCTACTAGAAAAATATATATATGTATATAACAAAAGAAGAAAGGGGAAGTCTATATAAATTCAGCTAAGCCAAGCTAATGAGTCTTCCTGGTGTTCCAGTGCAAGAGAAGTGTACATACACACACACACACACACACACACACACACACACACACCCCTATGTGAATGCACTGTTTAATTCAAAGATTTAGAAATGCTGATAGAGATCTTGTGGCATGCAATTATGGGACATTTTTTCATTCTACCTCATACATTTCTAATTTGTTTGAATGTTTTACATGGTGCATGAATTATTTTGCAATTTGAAAAAAATAGTAGAGATATAATAACCAAATACAAACTGGGAAGACAGACAACTGGAAAGACAGTAGAAAACAAGACAGTAGAAAAAAAACAAGTGTTCAGTTGTAAGGAACAGAAAATGATTCTGGATGATTAAAACAGAAAAGGCATTTATTGAAAAAATAATGAATAGTTCACATAATCAATGGGAAGGTAAAAGCAGACAGCTTGAAAATCCACGAGAAACCTAAGAAGGCTAGGTAGTAATGATCACAAAACACCTGATGAGGATGCTGTTTCCACTGTGCCCACTGGCCCTGGTTGCCTGTGCCTCCTTTATAAAGGAGAACAGGATGTCAGACCTGAAGCACCAAGATATAGCAGCTGTTAGATGTCAGAGCAAGATACGTGTAATGGGGGTTACCAAGCAGAAACGTCAAAGCAAATGACCTAGAACTGGGCACAGTGAGAACATCAAAGAGATGATGAACAAAGACTGGGGGAAAGTCCTTGACGAGGACTTTGGAAGGGCTGCTGTGGAGCCCCAGCATGCCCAAGGGAGAGATATAGAGGGATCTGGTAGAGGAGCTGCCAGTGAACCCACAAAAATGCCCACAACAGAGCCACCTTTATACACTGGCTGGGCCCAGCGAGCAAAAGCCAGTTCATGACAGTAACAAGTCTGTTAAGAAATGTTGCATTCCTCTTATCTTCCCTCATGGTTACAACCCCAAAGGGTCAGAAATAGCTAGCCAGTGAGGATATGATAGTGAGAGGAAGCAGTCAACTCACCCTTTTGCAGCCCTAGCTAAGAGAGAAAGGAGAATTTTTGTCTTTGAAGATGAAAGTGTGGCTTAATAAACTGAGGTTCTATTTTGCAACTTAGTAACCATAAGACTTTGTTACCTGGCTCGGCCCCTGTGGCTCAAGTGGCTAAGGTGTCAGCCACATACACCTAAGGTGGTGGGTTCGAATCTAGCCTGGGCTGCCTAACGACGACGGCTGCAACCAAAAAATAGCCAGGCGTTGTGGCAGGCGCCTGTGGTCCCAGCTACTTGGGAGGCGGAGGCAGGAGACTAGCTTGAGCCCAGGAGTTGGAGGTTGCTGTGAGCTATGATGCCACAACACTCAACCCAGGGTGACAGCTTGAGGCTCTGTCTCAAAAAAAAAAAAAAAAAAAAAAGACTTTGTTACCAGACAAAGGTGGTGAAAGTCATGGGTTTTCAGAAACATCCTCACAGAGGAGGCTTAACTTTGTATACAAAATATAAAGTTGCCTTTAAGATACCCACCCAATTCCAGTAAAGTGACAGTCAAGTAGAAAGAGGGTATTATGGCTGTTGTCACTGAAATAATTAAATCTGCCTCCTTCAAGTCATCTGCCCCGTCAAAACACCAAACAGAAGCCTCTGATTGGCTGAGCTAGGACCTCATGTTCCAGCTTCCGCAGCCCATGTTTCCATAGTACTCTACCTGAGGGATTACCAATCTTAGGAAAACGGTTCAGAAGGTGTTTGGACAAAAACTCACGTGTGCACTCTAACGCGAGGCTCTGCTGCATTCACGTTCTCTGAGTACTGTACCCTGTGCTCCCTGCTAAGTGCTATGTGGGGTGGAGGAGTAGGAGGGGAGGGGAGTAGGGAGGAGTGAAAAGAGGATTTCAAGAAGGGTAACGTAAGATCCTGCTCTCAACAAAGCAGTTTCAGTGTACTACAGCAACTACAACGTAAAAGTATCACACTTTTTTCTGTAACCTATGGCTTTAAAAGTTTTCATACCATTTACTTTGCTTTTAACCATAATGCAGTGAGATAACTCTCCCATGTCCAACGTGGTGCCTAGCACATGGCAGGTATTCAGTACATGTTTGTTGAGTGAATTAATGAGTAAAGAAATGAACAAGGAAGAATTAAATCCAGCAGTTACACTACAGGTTTTGCTACTGGTCAGCCTAGTTCAGCACTGTCCAGTGGAACTTTACTGTGATGATGGAGCTACTCTTTGTGCCATGCAATATAGGAGCCACATCCTGCTGCTGAGTGCCTAAAATGAGGAATTTAGTTTAATTTAAGGTGATTTAAAAGTAAGTAGCCACATATAGCTAATGGCTTTTGGACAGCAGAAGTCTAAAGTTCAAATTCCAGCTGTTTATTTAGCTTATAATCTGTGTAAACTAAATCTCGATTTCCAAAACGTCAAATGCAAAAGTTAAGTTTTCCCTGTATTTTCCTAGTCATGATGGCTAAGGAAAGGTTTTAGGTGAAAAGTGAAGTTCACTGGGTTGTGAAGGTCAAAGCTTGGGACCTAGTAGCAGCTCAAGAAATGGAAGTCATTATTTGGATTGTTGTGATTCAGTACCACTGGTGTTACTGCTATTGCAGAGGACCTTACTGCAGGTGATGCCAAGACTTGGAGAAGTTAAAGAGCCTGTTCAGGTCACACAGCTAGTGCAAGGCAGAATAGTATTTGCATCTGCTATATTCATCACAGCAATGGCTTTCTAACTACAAAGTAAGCAAGGGTTCCAAGCAGTGTCTGCACTGAAGAATGGGGTTTCTACCTATCTTAAATAGTATTCAAATTCATGCACATTCTACTGGGACTGATAAAACACAACTTTGTTTAAAATCAATACTAAAATTTACAGCAGCTTTTTGCCATTATATAGATACACAATGAGCAGATACTAAATGTACAACTATTATTAAGTGAGGTATCTCAGAATCTTTTTTTTTTTTTTTTGCAGTTTAAAAATATGGAACACTTCACGAATTTGTGTGTCATCCTTGCACAGGGGCCATGCCAGAATCTTTTAACATTGGAGATGTACCCTTATTCTCTTTTTAGCACTTCCCTGTTAAATAGTATTAAAGAAAGCAAAAGAGTTAAATATTAAGAGAAAATGATGATGCAAGAGACTCCATAAACCAATATATGTTCTAGGTTTATTTGCTGGGAATATGAATGGTGGTTTTTATGAAAAGGTGGTTTATTCAAAGGTAGTTAACAGAAAAGATCAAGGTGTAATTCCCCAAAGGTTTCTGCAATAATCAGGAACTGTAAAAAATTAAGCTCTGAGTTCAGTTCTAAAAAACAAATCACACAAATTCAAAATGGGTGAAACAATGCTTTAAAGCATATTATGGAAAAGATCTAACAGTTTAAGATCAGTGGTCCTGAGTGGAGTTACCATAACAATGAAGGTATATGAGGATCCATTGGGATAAGGAAATAAAATAGTATAACACCTATATTTGCTTATATTTATTTATTTATTGAGACAGCATCTCACTTATCGCTCTTGATGAGTGCCACGGCGTCATACCTCACAGCAACCTCAAACTCCTGGGCTCAAGTGATTCTTTCCTCAGCCTCCCAAGTAGCTGGGACTACAGGTGCCTGCCACAATGCCTGGCTATTTCTCCTATATTTGCTTTTTGCCATAAAAAAGAAGAACTCAAGCTTCCTTGATATTTAATATGTGTACTGATGGCAATACATGTATATAATTTAAATAAACACATTCGGGAGTATATATCTAAAATTATTTTACTAAGAAGACTTGCACAGTTAAAAATCTTTAGAAATTTTTGTTTCGGAAGACAACAACCAAGCTCAGGATAAACTTGTAGTATGAAGTGATTATTAAAAACAAGCCCCAAACTGAATTGTTTATCACTTGGCTTTTCCTATGTAACAAAACACCCCAAAATTAATTGGCTTATAACCAACCACCATTTTTTTATTGTTCCGAACCTATCTACTATCACTTGTACTTATGATTTAACTAAGTCACATGAGAAAAGGCTGAAGGAACTAGGATAGGACTGCTATGAAAGGAGCATTCATAGAGGAGAGGAATGTGTGTTTTAGACATTTACTATCTTGCTTTCTTACAGCTTAGTTTCTCATACAATTTACAGTGGAAGGAAAAATATTTTGAATGGATGATGCCTTGAAATAGTATAAATTAAAGCACTTCCTCCTTTTCCCAAATGAATTTTATAATTATAGAATGAGATGATTTCAGAGAGTTCCATTCGGTAGAATAACAGCCAGCTGCCCTGAAAATTACTGGAAAATCTCAGAGAAGATGTATATATTTTATATTTGTTAACTTTCTTTATTTTTATCAAAGAACTGGCTGTTTCTCGTCTTTTTAAAAGAAAACCAATATGATCTTTATTTTCTTTTTCCCCTAATTCAAATTCTATAATTGCAATTTCAAAGCATGAGAAGATCTGAAAATGAATTATGAAGAAAAAGCTTTAGTATAAACAAAACAAAGATGGAGTAAAACGCATGTCCGTCACTAAGTGAGAAATGGTGTGACAAACATGTGGGACCTCCACAAAGAATGGTGATGACTCAGAGCATTGCTTATCCACCTCAAACAAGTATGTGAAATAAAATATATTTTTCAAAAAAATCCATGCAAATACATTGTCCCTTCTGGGTATAGTTGGTATAGGTTTTTTGGTAATTTCATAATCTTCTCCTAGAACTAAAATTTCTACAAAGTTGTACCCAAATGCTGTTAAAAATCTATGTATTATGTAAGAAATTAATTTGCTGTATTTTAAGATTTAACATTACATTTTAAGATCACACAACAGAATAAATTTTAACCAATAACAATGAAAATCTGACGAGGATAAAATTTATATATTTTTTGTTTTTAACAAACAAAAAATCAGGACTGCAACGTAAATAAAGCGTCCATTTCTTTCAGTAGCATTACTGGAAGAAAAATCAGAAATGAGTATATCTTTAAGAATTTTTTAGCCAAGAAGTTTAAAAAAAAAATTCAATCTGTACATTCCTCCACTTTTTTAGGCCCAAAGTTATTTTGTTTACTGAGTGGTACATAATAGAATAGAAAATGTACATTTGCTTCTGGCACTGTGACCTCCTCCAGGTCTCCGCCTGCTTCCCCGATACAATATATTTCTGGCACACACTTGTGATATAACCAGCAACCACTTTCCACAAACACTCAACTTGACAGCAGGTGAGAATAAAAAAATAAAGCAATCTCTCTTCTACACTGATGAAGATTGCCACACTGCAAACACACTGCTTTCTTTTAGTATAGACAATTATTACTTCAGTTAGGTACCTGCTCAACACTGTTCTTTTTCTTCTATCTATACAGGACGCACATCTCATTTTTGTTCTAAAACCAATAAAGCTCTTAAATATTACAAACTATAATTTTTAAAAGAAATCTATAGGTTATCTATCTATATGTGTTTCAACTAAGACACAGCATAAAACCTCAGTATGTTTGAAAGTGCCAGACTTTCCAATACACACTCATACACATACACACTCCATGCAACTCCATACTTACCCACTCATGACTAAACCATTCATGATGGGCTGGTGGGGGTTAGAAAGAAAGAGACTGGGAGGATTTTTCTTTTTTTTAAATAGGCATATTTACCAGACGGGGGACATTTTGTTCTTTATTTTGTTTTAGTGTGTGTGGGGGGAATCATAATTGTATTTAGACTTTATATGGCATGGGTTACTCAGTTCACAGCAGAAGCACCTGCAGCAAATTAATTTGTTGTAGCACATTAATTATCTCATAGCTTCTATTTAGGCTGCAGCTGTTGCTATTATGTTAATAATATTTTTTATTACCACTGTATACAACAGGTTATGGCAATAATAGAAATATCTTTTTTTTTTTTTTGACTTTCCCCCCTGTCGTTTCCATTTTTCTGTGTCAGAACAGGAGACTGAAAGAAATTTAGGCAAATTAAGCCCCAAAGCGCACTATAATTTTCTATTTCTGAACTGATTTGTAAGAGAATGGGTAAGTGAAATTAGCAGAGAATCACCCCACACAAAGATGGCGCGTGCAGAATTTGTGAAAGCGAAAAAGAAGACGAAGGAGAAGCAAAGAGGGACGGAATACTGCAGTGCTGGGGTGGTGAGTGTTTGGATGGGGGCGGGGAAAATGCTGCAGTTTTCATGAAATAATAAGGTGGGGGAAAAAAGGCATACAAAGAGTAGGTTTTTCATTGTTTGTAAAATATAAACACAGATGAATTCTGTCTTTGGTTTGTTCATGCTTTTCACTCTGCACAGCAGGGATGTTCTTAAGAAGTTGCCCTCTGCGAAATTTCACTAAATGGGAACCGTGGACCCTGCATGATGGGATTATAATCACACCAGCCACTCCTTTTACATAATTTTTTTGTTTAAGATCCAGTAAGACTCCCTGTTTTTAATATATATAAAGCAATAGACATGTATATGTCGATAAACTGAGGGTTTGCGTCCCTATAGCCTAGTGTAATCTAAAACAAAAAACCCTGGTGATATCACATCTACAAATCTCAATGGATTCAAAAACAATATGAAAATTTTTAGCTGACAAGAACATGTCTGCTGCCTGCAGTTCCTGCAATAGCTCACCATGTTGCCTACTAACCAAAAGATCAAAAATTATCGATTTCATGGCGCTGCGAGGTCTGGAAAGAAAAGCTACTTTAAAATTTGCATTGTTTAAGAAATGATTTAAAAGAAAAGAATCATTTTTTTCCTGAACACTTTGAAATGTGAAAATAGTTTGTTTTAATCTTATCCATGATTTACTATAATTCTATTATTTTTAGCAGCTGGAGTCCAGAAATGATTTTTTTCGATGAATTTAGGATTTTGCCGCAGTATACATCTGCAGTCCCAGAATCCTCCGGTAAGTTAATCCTTCTTGCGATGGGAAACGCCTTTAACCTTCTTGTGAATGAAATGAAATATCTGCAACCATTTTGAAATTTTTAATAAAGGGGTCTGTGGGTGTGTGTGTGCTCGCGCCTGTGTATGTTGGGGGAATGTGTTTTGAACTATGATTTCTTAGCAATGCAGCGGTATCTGTCTCAGTTCTAGAAACACTGAAAAACATATACCTTTACATTCTTTGAATATCATGGATGATATCTCCATTGCTTCTCCTTCACAATTTCTATGATAGCCATTAAAATGTACTTGCATGGTATGGGAGACCAATGAAGGCCTTGAGAGCAGACATTAACTCCAAGCAAGAAGGGTATTCCTGGAATAACTGAAGCCACCAGGCCACCGCAACCACCATGGCCATTCTTCTCACCAGCTTCACTGCCCCTCCCTTGCTCTGCAGTGCACATCAGCTGCAAGCTTTCCACGGTGGCTGTCCGCTGAACTTGCCCAGTGGGTTCCTAGATTACTTCTGTGTGCGAGAATAGCCAACCATGTAGTCGACAAGAGGTATTTACAACTACTTAGCCTGTTCAGCTGGAAAGAAATCAAAAGATAACACTGAACCCTGAGATGATGTATTGCAAATCAAAAAAGTCCCAATCTATAAATAGCCCACTTGATGAACTGCTAAATGAAAAGCTCATCCTGATTATTGTCCAGTGTTTTCATGTTTGTCATAAAGAAATATTTTTAACAGGCCGTCTTAACACTGTGGGGATTGTTTTTAAATGTGTGGAATATTATTTTCACCTGTCTGCTGGGAGGGATTCTTCTCAAGGGAATTTGGATGTAGCATCCAAAGGAGACCACACCCTGGTTTCACAGCTTGTTTTCTACTTCTTCTGCTTATTTTTAAGTAGGATTAACAGTTACAATTTTACATTAATTTAAGGGATCTAATCAAAAGGAGTCAGTCATCCGTTTCTCTTTCTTTAAAGGAAGCTCATTGTCTTAGGTGCTCAATAAATGTTTAATTAATGGATTGGATAGAGTTAAGTATCTAAAAGTGAACAGATCTTTCAATGCTGGCTTGATTAATGCTTCTGTCTGGGCATATGTTATTCTGTTTAACGGTTCAAAAGCATGTATTTTAGGAAAAGGAAGCTTTAGGTTCAGGTTCTGTGTGGTCACTGATTATATGCCAATGGTCTAATATCATGACAAGAAATATCTTCTCTATTAAACTAGTTGGAGATGCTTTGAAGCCTAAAATTTAAAACCATTTGTCTGTCGCTGTTTCTCAAAATTAATTTATGTCCAACCCACGACGGGGCTGGCCCTAGAAAGGCATAAGAAAGATAACCAAGTGTTTTTATAAAATGTACTGTTCAAGGTCAAATTTAAAAAATTATTTTCACAAAATTACTTATTTCACAAACTCATCAGGTATTTTGATATTGTACTTCTCTTTGATTTAATTATAGTATTTGTCTTCATTTGATAAGTTATTCATCCTATATTTTTGGTAAGACAATTGGAACAGTTTTTGCTTTCTAAAAGATGCAAGTAAAAATTCTGAGCAATATGTTAAATTTAATTTTTTTTATACTAGTTTTACCTCATAATTCTTCGGTACACTTATATTTGATGGGAAAAACAGCATACTATATTGTTGGAAATTTTACATTTTCTTTAATAACATATGTTTGCTTAGAGTATCAACAGAGATTACAAAACAATAATTTTAAATTAGATTAAAGTACCTAAATTAGAGAAAAATGCTTCAATTATTTTGGAACCTATTAGAGAAATACAAATATAAAAGTGTTTTTAATATTTAGATCTTCCATTGGTGCAGATTTTTTTAAGCAGTTTTAACAGTGTGCCTTATTAAGCAAAAATCAAGTGAACATAGAACAAGCAAACATTTGTTTGTTTCTTAAGAAAATCCTCTAATTGTGGTTAGTCATCTTATTTTGAATGTATGACTTAAATCAAATGCATATTTTTTAACTCTGTATATGGCAATTAAAATTGTGGATTGGCACCTGAAAATGCCATGTATACTTTTGAGTTTGTATTAGAAACATTGCTTTGATGAAATATTTTTCTGTTAATCCATTTGAATTATGATCAGCTGAAGTTAACTACAACCAACGGCTACACTTAATTCTACAGAATTACTAAGAAAGGTACAAATGAGAAAGTCATTCTAAGACAATGGATATCACTTCCTATCTTCTTAATGTATGGACGTTTTTCCATTGCAGTGGCCTACATGTGCTATGGTGATACACAGCAGTTGACATTACCACTGTATATAGCAAAATATCTTTAAGACAGAAAAATAAAAATTATTTAAATATTATGTTGGCCCTGAAAAACAGCTATGTCTATAACTACATATCCTACTGAGTGAATTAATAAGTAGGCTTCCTGCTTGTACCTATGTCTGAAGACCTATTGTTTGCATGCATTAATTACAGTCCTGTGATAAAAGCACTGAGATAACTTTCATTGTTGTTTTCTGTACTCCATTGTTTTGGAGGAAAAATAAGCATAAAACAAAAGACTAGAGAAAGTGAATCGATCATAATTGTGTCAGCTTTGACAAATGCCAATCTTGCTGTATCACAATAGAAACATTTTCAAGGGAAATGAAGACCCCAACCTATTGATATGAATAAGAAAATGTTTTTGAAGAATAGAACATCAGTTTAAAAAATGAAAGGCTGCCTAATCAATAATTGTATTAACATACTTGAATTTCTTAAATTAGTACCACCGTACTTCTTTCTCCAAAGAAAAAAATCCCCACAAATAAATCTATTGATACCTATTGACAAGTGTAACCAGATAAAAATAGAATCTGTAAGAATTAACCTAATTGACAGTGCTCTGGAGCTAATCCATTTCCATTAGTTACTTGTTCACAGCAGATACTCATAAGGACTTGTTGAATTGCGGGCTAGGAGCCCATTCTACCAAGAGTTCACACAGCCCTCGGAGTGGGGATCGAAAACGGCTCGGCCTGGTTGTTCAGGACTGGATACAGACTGAGCAGCTGACCGGGCGGTGGGATCCCCGAGTCGGACAGTGGGGGACTTTGGAGGTGCTGTGAAACTGGGAAGCGAGCCAGATCCAGCAAAGACTATGAGGCACAGCCGCAGCGTCGACACAGCCCTCAACCCGCGCCCCGCGGGGAGTCCGCAGAGCGACTGCGGCGCAGCAGCAGCTCTGGAGCTCCCCGAGCAGGACTGGCCCTGACCTTAGAGCCCCCACTGCCTCAACCCGGGTCCCAAACTTCCGCCTCCCAGGATCTGTTCCATCCGCCTCGCGAATCCCTGACGTCCGGGACCGAGGTGCCACCTTCCGCGGGCAGCAAGAATTGCGCAGCGAACCCCGCGTCTGCTCTCAGGGTTCGGGATACGCGCGAGGCGGGGGCGTCGGGTTTGGGACAGAAGAGGATCCCGGGGTTGCCCTCCGCCCACCCTGGCCGGCGAGGGCCTGACTTCCCCGCTGAGCCTCAAGGCGCCCTCACAGGCTGCCCACCAGTTCCGCGCGGCCTGCAGACGCTACCCTCCACTTTGGGAGCGTCCAAGGGGTGTGCGGATACCCCGCCCCGACTTGAGGCGGTCAGACGGCGGCGGACTGCCGAGCGGCACGCGGACTACTTTCCGCTGCCCGCCCGCGCCCCGCCCCTTGTCCTCGCGCGGCGGAACGCTCCGCGCTGCGCCGGCGGCGGCAGGATACAGCGGCTTCTGTGCGACTTATAAGAGCTCCTTGTGCGGCGCCATTTTAAGCCTCTCGGTCTGTGGCAGCCGCGTTAGCCCGGCCCCGGGAGCAGAGAGCAAGGGGAGGCGGAGACGGAGCAAGGTCCGAGGAGTAGGTCCAGTCCCCGCCGAGCCGCCACTGCAGGCCGAGGACGGTCGAGCCCCACGGCGGGAGGAGCCTGTTCCCCTGAGGTGCTTGAGCGTTTCTTTCCTTACCCTTCCGGGGCTTCTCCCGCTCCCACTCGGAGCCAAACTTCGTCGCTGGCGCGCAGTCCCGGCGGCGGGCGGGGAACCGGGCCCGGCGCAGCCCGGAGGCCCGGGGTGGGCTCAGGAGAACAACTGGGGCGGGCCGCGCGGAGGGCGCGGAGGGCGGCGGCCGGACCCAGGTTCCGCTCTTACTGCCCCTCTGGGGCCCCCCGAGGGCGCCGCTTGCGGGGAGGGGGTGCTGTGGGGGCGCGTCCGGGAGCCCGGATGGTCGGCAGGGTGGGGGTGGGGGCCATGGTTTCCGTCCGGGGCTTCTGCGGTGGCCGAGTTTGGGGGAGGGACCCTGGGCCTCGGGATGCGCTGGGGTGGGGGGCGGGGTGGGGACTGGGGGCTCCGCCTTCCCAGCCCCAGCGGCGAGTTGGGGTTCGCGCGCTGAGGCGGGGATGCCACCCTAGGTCCCATTTGCCTTGGGGATAGGGCCAGTGGACTTTCTCTCCGGATTTCCTCTTTGCCTTCTTAAGGAGAGTGTTAATATGTGTTTTAAATCTTTTTGCCTCTGTGAGTTTGAATCCAAGCAACTTTAAACCTTAGAGTAACAAAACTCTGAGTGCAGCAGGAGCGATGCGTCAGTAGGGTGTACACATATAAAAATCCACGTCTTGTACCTTTATTTTCTCTTACTGTGCAGGTGAGTGAAAGCCATGTGTAATGTACTCGGAGTCTTTAGGGTTTATGGCAGTGAGTATGAGCCCTTAGTGAATTTAGGGAGAGGGAGAGACGGGGGTGACTTGCTTACCGCTTATCTAGTGAACCACGGAATTCAGCCTCTCTTAACTGCTTCAGTAATATTGGTAGTAGAAATTATTTATTCAAATAGTTGGTGGCAACTAAACCTGATTTTTGGAGCACGTTTTCCCTTTAGCCAAGTGGATTTTTCCCTCGCTACGAAATCGGCCGAATGAAATTCTGGCGTTGCAACTTTTCAGTGTTTTGTCTGCGGAGAGGACTTTGAACCGACACTTTAGAAGTTCCTTTCCACAGCACGCCTCTGAACCTGCTGGGCTTTGGCACTTGGTTGTAGTTGTAGTTGTTTCCTTCATTTTCAGTTCCCCTTTGGTGGGAGCATTCTCATACTTTGTATCTTCAGTTCCCCTTTGGTGGGAGCATTCTCATACTTTGTATCTTCCAGACATCTGTGGTCTGCCTGCCCCCCTCCCGCCCCCAGCTTGTGAGTGGTGAATGAAGAGCGACTGGGCTGCTGGCATGCAGAGGTCGGCAAAAGGAAATCAAGGAGTGGTTTTAGTGAAGTAAGAGCTTTGTATCGTGAATAATGGTGGCTTAGACCAGACATCAACTTGAAGAGATGACAGCATTTCCTTTGATAAAGTCTAGGCTAATGTTTTTCAGATTGCTAAGTTGCAAAGTATTTTGTCTGGAATTTAAAAAGCCATTTCATTATTTACTTGTCACTTGGTGAACCTTCATATGTCTTCGAGTTATATTTGTTTTCATCCTGAAAAATACTAAATTTATCTTGAAGTGTTACATTATGCTGCTGTTTACATGAATTTCTACTTTGACGACTTTTTGATTGAACTTAGACTGCTGCTGTACATATTTTACTCTAAAATTTAAATCCTGAAAATCTCATAATTAAATTTAAAAACTACCCTTAAGGTTTATTGGAGGCTGTTCATTCACACTAGACAAAATTTTTGATTTGCACCCAGTATTCATTACTTTGACCTAATCTTTGTTCCGAAGGCCATGTGCAAGGACAAGGCCCTGAAGTGATTGCAACAGTAACTTGAAAAACTTGCAGAAGTCTATTCTATAGGATTAAAGGAATGCGGAGACTATTCAAGTTTGCAGTCCTGGGGGCTTTGGGGGAGGGACTGGGCCAGAAAGCTTAGTATATCGCATGTAACTTAGAGTCCTACACTTCATAGTCTTCTAGAAACCAGAACTATCATTTAAAGCAGTTTTCCAGAAATACCAACTTCTTAGAAATAAGGTGACTGGCAAAAGAAATGAAGCCTTTAAGGGTGTTTAGGTATAAAGAAGTACTGAAGAGGTTTTTGTTTTTTAACTGTCATCTGATTACGTTCTTAACCAAGATTATGATGTAGAAAAACATATATTCCAGCATTAAAGTTTATCAAAGTGAACTGAGCTTCCTGCTGTTTTTTGTGATGACTGGAATGAAAATTATCATAAATGGAGGTCTATATACTTATTTTCATAACACCACCACCAAGATAAGATGGAAAACAAAGTGGCAAGTTTCTTCTCTCAGGGTACTTTGAAATACGGTGCTTAGAAAAACTGTATTTATCCTTTTTTAGGGTGCAGTGGGTAGAGTCTTGTGTTAAGTTATTGTTGAAACTAGGGCGTAGAGAATTCAAAAGTTTGAATATCATTCCTTTATACTTAGAAAAGTAGCAGTGAAATTAGAACTCTTGAAATGTACTATATAAGTAGATTGAGCCAAATGAAACTTTAGTGTTAATGAAATGAAATAATGAAATAATCTGTCCATTTATAAATAAGATTTTTTCTTTTTTTGTGATCTGCTAGCTGCTGATAATAATTGTAGATGAGTAGGTGGGTAAATTTTAAGGTTGTACTTTAAGCTTGATGGGAAGCATGCTTGATTGCTAACCCAGGGCACAAAGGATGAATTCTTTTAGAACTGGACAAATTTCCAATAGAAAATATTTGCAACTCTTTCGTAGTGCTACATGGTGATTTGTGTCATTGTTTTTAAAAACATTACTTGTGTAAACTTAGTTGTTTTCTTATGGACCTCTTTTTATTGAAACTATGGTATCTCTTGTTGAAATGGCTTGAATGAAAACATTTTTAAACCATAAAAGTAAATAGTAAACAGCCTAGGAGCTATTTTTGTCCAGTGTATGTAGCCACAGCCCTTGCCTCTTCTATCTTCACTGAGAGGGTACGGATTTGCCAATCAATTCTCCTTCTTTAAGATTGTTGTTTACCTACTATTGTTACAATTGTGGGTGTGATAGATAACTGGACTAATAGATTAAAATAACATAGGTTTCACAAAAAGAAAATATATGATTTGTGTTAATTGAAATGAATGGGAATTAACTCCTATAGTTTTTCATCATTTAAATTTAGGAGAAAGTTCTTTATTTCCTTTGTTTACTTAAGAAAGCCGCTTTTGTGTTTCTTTCAAGACTGGGCTTGACTGACTCAATTTGAAACTTAGATTCATCTGTTGATGTCTTAACCCTTTTGTCTTTGAAGTATGCATATATCCTGCTCTCTCCCTAAGGGAAAAGCAGCTCTTAAAAGAAAAAGTCATAAAGTCACACTAGAAACCCATTTTTAGAGTTTAATCATTTATTTTGATCAAGTTTATCATGGGCATATTTTCTGTCAAGATACACTTGCCCCCTCTTTTTCTTTTTATTCCCTCAAACCTGAAGCAACAGAGTAATGCTTGGGCGTGTTTTCATTGCATGCTTTGGTCATGTTGAGTGCCCTCCAGTGGATATAGTATAGTGCTTGTGATTTTTTAATTCCAGTGAATTTGTGTGAATATTTTTATGAAGAGTCTGATGATAGAGAATCAATTAAGAAACCTTTGAATTCTGGAATAATTCATAGCAATACTGCTGATTAAAAGGCTAGCTTGAGAAAATGTTATCCTATTATTTGTTATTTGCAGAAAAAAGTTAATTGGGGAATTTTCTTTTAGGTCACTTTAAATACCTAGTTCTGCTTAAACACATAACAGTAAATCAGAAAATATAGCACTTCAAGAAGTAAAAGATCATAATGTATAGCTATGTTGATGAATTACAGAAACTAAAATTCTCAGAAGTTACTAAAGATGTTAATTGTCAGTTTGTCTAGTATCAATTTCACAGTAAAACGTGAGTGTTCAACTAGTATTAGGAACAAGGTAGAAACAAAGCTTGTTAAGTCAGTGGGGTATGAACTAAAATGTATCTAGTGAGTGTAGGCTCTCATTTGTACAGAGGTATAGGCCATGATGCATAATATCTTGCCCTTTCAATTTTTCAATAAGAACTTTTTCTGGGCTCTTATGTTAAAGTTCATGTATTTCTGTATGTTAAAGTATTCCTATTAGTAACGTTATTGTCTGAAAATACTGGTTTCCAAGCAGCCTAATTAGTCACAGGAATGAAACTTTTTCTGAATTAACTTTTTGAAGTCAAATGGTCGGTTTATGGGAAATGGTCAGGGTTTAGATTTTTAAAAAGTTATATTCCAAGGTATGTTATTAAAATGAAACTAAATGTTAACAATGTGTAGAAAGTAAATGACAGTATCATTGATAACTCTACTTTGCCTGTGGAATTCATTATAACTTTGTGGAAACATTGATCTGTTTTTTTGACTGTTTAAGAAAAGTATTATTGTTATACCTAATTAATTTTTTTAAAAAACAAAATTGCAAGAGTGCCTCCAGTGCTTTGTGTGAATGATTATTTCAAGATGGATTAAGTATTCCTCCATCAAGGATCATACTTGTAATTAGTGATGTCCAAATTGGTGCTTAGTATTTGTAGTATGACTTCTTTTAGTTTTTGGTCCAGTTTTTCAAGATTTGAGAAATGAGATGAAAGTTGTTTTTAAAATTATATACATACAACTCACTGAAAAAAATTTACTATTGGGGAGTTGATTTGTCTCTTGAAATTGGCTACTTGCCTTCATAATGTAGAATACTGCAATTTGGTGTTGGAGATGTATCTAAATAAGTTTGTTCTCACAAGCCATATAGGATTGGTTTTATTATGGTGGGAATGGCTACTCACATGTCTCTGGGGCCAGATAAGTATGGAGTAACCGGGACAGATTGGAGCATCTAAACAGGCACTCATAAGCAGCTCCAGCCACTGTGTGGGAAAATAGTTTCCATTCCCAGTTCATCTCTGATTTTTTTTCTCCCTAGAGAAGCAGGAAGTTAGATGAATGTGCATCTCTCAAATTTGCAAATGTTAGTGAGTATAATTCATATTTTAAGATATTGTTTAGCACAAATTAAATCTGTTATCAGAATATGTCCAATTTGTAACCTAGTCCTGTTTGGAGTAAAGATATTTTCTTTTTTAATGATTTTGTGAAATGCCTCTTTCTGTGAATTTACATAATTTAGCAAATAACATTGTTAAAACTATTAGGTTTGTATTTAGGCACTTGGAAACTGTCTCATATCAATTGATTATAGATTATGTACTTAATCTGTGATCACACTTAACATGCTGGACAAATTGTGTGTGTACACAGTTGATGTAAGCCTCGAATTTTACTGAAGATCAGGTCCTAGTTTTCAGAAAAGGTCTGCATTTTTAAGCTGAACTGTTTTTATTAGACTAAACTCAAAACTTTAAAATAGTTTAAATAATTAAAAATTAATTGAATGTTTTACTTAAATGATTGGCAGATTGCTTTTTGATCAGTATAAATTTATGTAGGTGATTAGATAGATTTTGGTTAAATCTTTTGCTGCTAACAAAGTTTTTCATTTGCAGAGTTTGAAAGAGGGTGCTTAGTTTTCAAACTCCCATGTTTAAATGACAAACAGTGCTTGGACTGAAAATGCAAACTGTAGGCCAACATTGGGTTTTAAAAACATTGTCTGAAAACAGTGCTGTACTCTGTAGTTATCTTTATTGGGATATGGTATAAAATGCAAGCACATCAGTGAACCTTTCTTGAAACAATTTCAGAGGTGCCTCACACTATCCCCTCACACCCTTCCCACCCCACTTATCCCAAAATCCCCATGTGACTCTTAATGGAGTCACTTGTAAAGTTTCTTTTGTAATTTTCTAGAAATTTCCTATCTGATTTCTTTTGAACTTGTTGAAAAGGCTTTTTTTCCTTAACCCCCTCCTTGTAACAGTTTGAAAAATGTGAACAGCTGGATGATGCCAGACAAAACCACTTCATAGCTCTTCCCATTTTCTCCCTTATTTTTATCTTTTAATTTTTTTCATTAATACTCTCATAGTTTTACTTGTGATTTAATAACACACATGTCACTAGACAGATACTTTTGTTTTTAGGTGGTTTGTAACAGATATATTAAACAATAAGTTTTAAAATTGGGGAGGTATTTTTCACTTTTAATCAATGTACAGGGCATCCAAATCTTATCTGTGATTGATCTTAAATGCTGGTAGTTGATCTGAGTTGGAAGTAAAAGTTATGTAAAAACTTACCTAACAAATGCAATCAGTGTAACTTGGTTTCTTGTACCCTCAATGAATCCCCAACAATAAAATAAAAAAAAAATAAAAATTAATACCTAAAAAATAAAAAAGTTATGTAAAAACTGAAGGGTTAGGCTTAGTTTGATAAGCTTTTAACAGGATTTTATGATGGCTGATGTAATGGTGATACATAAGTACATGTATATAAAACATGCTTTATTAGACATTATTCATATAAAAATGTGAGGAGTTAAATTTACTTCAGAAATTTCCTGGGAGTGCAATTTAACGATAACCTTAAATGGTTATTGTAATTTGCTGCACTGAGGGATGGTTGTTGCAAACTGCTCCCAATTTTCCTTTAATATGAAGTAAACTGGCTATAACAGGCTGTAAGAGCTGCTTTTTTTTTTTTTTTAGCATAATTAGATGGTTTTGGGGTAAGGGTGTAGGGAGTGAGTCTGTCTTTGAAGTTTTGCATATGCTAGATGAATGCCACATGTATAAGGGAGGAATAAGAGAATCTTGGAAATATTTTTTTATTCAACAATGCAGGCTTCCAAGTAGAGTTCCAGTTCCCTGTGTAGCCTGTGTAGGAAAGTGCTGAGTTAGAAGCTTAAATTCTTTTTTGAGCCACTAAAAGTTTATAACAGTGTCAAATATTAGATACAAAGTAGAAACTGAATGTTATTTAGGAAACATAGCAAATCTTTTTAAGTGGATTTATAAATTTGGTGTATCCATTTTCTGGCATTCTGCTTAATTTTAATGTTGACTAGTTTTTAAGCCTAACTGTTTTGTGTCTGATAGTTGTTCTCTGTAGATCATTATTTCTTGTTTTTATTCTGCTGTCACTTTTCCTAGGTCTTGAATCAGAGTGCCAGTAATTCTAGTCCACGTAGAATTAGAAATAGACACTAGCCAATTTAGAGATGACATCTTTAGGAATGCCAGAAGATCAGGAGTCACTTTTGAGGCAAAATAATGATAGTTAATATGGTATTGTTGATAAGTGGGCGCTGGGAAATAGTAGAACGGGATTTTTTTTTAAAAATAGAATACTTAACTAGTTTTGCTTGAAGAATGCCCTGACTATATGCTAAAGGGTCTCAGGTTTTTCCTTATTGCCATCCCCAGATGCTGTACATTTCTTCAGAACAGTCTAAGATAGAAGGGCTATTTAGTACCTTCTCTTTTCTCCTTCAACTCCCTCTTCCCCAATCAGAAACTAAGCAGAAGCCTCTTCACCTTGTTATCTATCTACATCCAGGGTCCATCTTTGCTTACAGTGAAGGAATTATTGCATTTTGGTTGGAGGCTAATCCTGAGGCATGTGTTTTTCAAAGGACTTTGTCACTTTAGTTATACCTTGTTCTTGGATTTCTCTGATGCTCTAGACCAGCAGTTCCCAACCTGTGGGTTGTGACACCTTTGTAACAATAAAAATACATCCTGCATATCAGATATTTACATTACAATTCATAGAAGTAGGAAAATTACAGTTATGAAGTAGCAACAAAAAAAATAATTTTATGGGTGGGGGTCACCGCAACATGAGGAGAACTGTTATTAAAGGGTTGTGGCAGTAGGAAGCATTAGGCAGGTTGAAAACCACTGCTCTAGACTCAATCCTACTTTTTTGGTTCCCCATCTCCCACATTTCATCATGCCCCCAAATCCATTCATTATATAACCTTCTGAAACTCACACTTACTAACAAGTTCCTTTTATGCTTAATCTGTTGTGGGAGTGTTCATTTCTCTTTTTTATTCCAACTGTAACCTAGCCTTTCCCTAATAATGCTGCTCCTTCCCATGCAGCTTTCTCAAGTGGTGAATTTTTTCTTTTTGCATACTTAACAGCACTGAACTGAGAGGTATATAGACTTGTCTTCTTTGTCCCTCATTGTCACTTCTTGATCATTCTTTTCCAAAACTTCAAGCTTGGACTTTCATGTCATGAAATCATAGTCCTCACTACCTATCTTTATTTCAGGCATCTACCTACCTCCCGGCGTCATTCACCTTTTTCCTTCAATACTACCATTAGCTCCTGGCTCATTTTAACTGTCCCTTTATATCTGTCATAATTCTTGGTGACATAGCTGTGCATTTAGAGTAGTGCTACTCAAAATGTGGTCTGGTCTGTGTGAACTGTTTGTTACCAGTATGAACTACAATAAGGAGTTTTTGCCAGAATGTAAGTTACCTGTCATTAAGTTCACTATTTAATTCAGCTACCTTTTTTGTAGCAAGATTTTTTTTTTTTTTGGTGAAGCTTCAAAAGCAGTATGTTGATTTAAATCTTCTACAACTCCTTATGATGTTGTGGTGTGACACTTTGAGTAACATTGATATAGAATGTCTTGGCTTGTTAGTTCCTGGGTTTATTCTCTCCATTGATCTTATTTACCACTTTAAATCAGCTACACATTCCCATGGTCTTATCCTTGTCTTATCAGTAACTATCCTCTTCCCTCAGTCTCATTCCAAGCATCCCACCCTGTCATTCTTCGAGTAAATACTTCAATTTAGAACGCCCCTCAGTCCCACTGGGGCCTACAATCTATCTATCCAAGCTTTTCCCCTTTTCTCACCTTTGCTTCTAGCTGGAATTTTGTATTAAATCAATGTTTCTCTATATATGCTCAACCACTTTGTTCCTCCCTGGCTTCATGCCCAGTGATCCCTAGTGTCTATAGCTGTGCCCTTTACCTTCTCTTTTGTCACTAGGAATGAACTGTAGTGTTCTGAGATGAGGCCACCTAGTTCTTTTGTACACTAGTTGCTGTCCCTTAATGCTCACAGTCATATTATTCTGGAATTCTCCCTTCTCTTGTATGTATTATTGGTTTTTTCCTATTAAACTGATTCTTCTCTTGAGCATACAAACATTCCATTATCTCTTCAACCTCCCTGTTGGAATGGCTAAAGGTTTAGTCCTTAAGGCTATCCTTTGTTGATGTCCTTATTTAGTGTCAAAGCTTTAAACAGATGATATTTACATATGTTTGCTGATGATTTCCAAATGTATATCCTAACCTGGGTTTCTCTCCTGAGCTCTCTAGATTCTCATATCTGGCTATTTTCTTTTCAACATTTTAGATGTCCGTGAAGCATCTCAAACTTTATATATCTAAAACTGACCTCCCAATTTCCCCCAAAGCTGCTTCTAGTGTTTTTCAAATGTAAATCTGTCTAATTACTCAAGTTTAAAACCTTGTAATTCTGGACTTTTTCCTCTCACACCCCATATCTAAGTCCTCCCTGTAAATCCTGTCTGTTCTCCTTCAAAAGGCAGTCATGTGTCACTTAACAATAGGCTTATATTTCTCAGAACGTATCAGTAGGCCATACCATGGTTGTGCAGATCTCACTGGGTATACTTACTAAAACCTGAAAGTACCCATATAGCCTACTACACGTAGGCTAGATGGTGTGGCCTGTTGTTCCTGGGCTACAAACCTAGACAGCATGTGACTGTACTGAAACTGTCAAGAGCAGCATAGTGCAAAGGTATCTAAATATATCTATACATACATATGTGTATCTAAACATAGAAAAAGTACAGTAAAAATACAATTTAAAAGGTAAAATAATGGTTCAGCTGTATAGGACATTTAACCATGAATGGAGCTTACAGAACTGGAAATTGCCCCAGGCAAGTCAGTGAATGAGCCCCTCAGTGAGTGAATGTGGAAGACCTAGAACATTATTGTGCATGTAGACTATACACTTAATAAGTTGATTAGTAATATAGTAAATTTACGAACATTTTTATCTTCAATAATACATAAACCTTACCTTACTATAATGTGTTTACTTTATAAACTTACAATTTTTTAAATGTTTTTTGCAGTTTTATAAAAACAGTTGGCATAAAATTTAAAATACACATTGTACAGTGATACAAAAATACTTCCTTTCCTTATATTCTTGTTCTGAAATCTTTTTCATATTTAAAAAAAAAGTTAGTCTTTTGTGTTAAAAACTAAGATACAAACACATAGATTAGTTTAGGCCTATTATACTACTAAGGGTGAGGATCATCAGTCACTATCTTTCACTTCCATTCTTGTCCCACTAGAAGGTCTTGAGAGGCATACATGAAGCCTTCATCTCCTATGATAAATAATGCCACCTTCTGGAGTATCCCCTGAAGGACCTGCTTAAAGCTGTTTTATAGTTAACTTTTGTTTTAGTAAGTAGAAGGAGTACACTCTAAAATAATGATAAAAGTATAGTATACTAAATACATAAATCAGAAACATTTATTATCAAGTCTTATATACTTTGCATAATTGTCCTATACTTTAATGAGACAGCATAACGTGTTTGTTCACACAAGCATCATAGCAAACACAAAGCATTTTGTGCTGTACTGTTAAAATGGCTGGGTGATGGGAAATTTATAAAATCTTGTGGAACTGCTTTTGTATACTTAAGAAGTTGATTGTCAACTGAAATGTTATGCAGTACATGTCCGGCATACCCCAAATCTTAACCATTTCTATCTATATCCCTGCCATCTTAATCTTTTTCCTGTATTATTGCAAAGGCCTTCTAACTGGTCTCCTTGCTTAATTGCGTTCTCTACACAATAGTTAGGGTAGTTCTTTTTAAAGCAGTAATTCATTGAACTTTTCTGTGTAAAAACCTCCAGGGGCTTACCATCTCATTCAGTAAAAGCACAAGCTCCTATGTGATTGGATCACATCCTTCATCACCTGCTGCTTCTCCTTCCACTTCTCTTCAACCTTTTTTCTTACCTTGAACTGATCAAGAATTTATGGTTGATGTCAGATATCACTTCCACATTGAGGTGGAATGTTCAGTTTTACTTTATCATAGTATCTTCATTTATCTAGTTTGTAGTATTTAATCATATTCTGATGTAACATTTGTTTACTTCTTCGTGTTTTTCTCCCCTATCTGGTTTTGTATGTCTGGTACCCAGAACGGTATCTGGAACTTAACACATTCACTAATGGTTTGTTGAATGATTACTCTACAGTAAAATTGCTTAACCTTTGTTTCCCTCCATCTGACATCTCATTTATTTTTCTGTGCCCTCTCAAAGCCTAAAAGAGATATCCTATGTACATGGCCTCCATTTTTCACTCCCAATCCATTTTGTGTTCTATCTATGTTATTTTAGTGAATATGCTCTAGCTGAGTTCATTGCTGGTGTTGACCAATCAAATGGATTTCTTTTGCTTTAGTTTTCTGGACCACTTTACGTTTGGCATGTTTCTTAGATCCTTCTAGAATAGCACTGTCCAGTAGTCCACACTTTCTGTGATGGTAGAAATATTCCATATCAGTGTTGTCCAATGCAGTAGCTATATGTGGCTGTTGGACACTTAAAATGTGGCTATATGACTGAATAACTAAATTGTTAATGCTAATTAAATGTAAACAGCCTTAGGCTAGTGGCTATTTTGGACAGTGAAGTTTTAGAAACACATTTCTCCCTTACATGGCACTAGATTTAATTTCGCAACCTAATTGATCAAGCCAGATACCTAGGACACAACTTAAATTCCTCTCATCGACTTTTAAGTTCTCTCATCTACTCTGTCTAGTTTATCAACAGACCCTTTTTCTACCTCCAAAGTATTTCTTTAATCTAGCTACTTCTGTCCCTAGTGATACTATGGTACTGTCACCTGAACTAATGTTATACCTGCTTTTCTGGTTTTCCTTCTTTCTTTCTTGTTCCCTTCCAGTTTTTTAAATTAACACCAGCACCAGCTTTAAAAAACTCAAATGGGATCGTGTTATTTGCCTGCTTACAACCCTTTGTGACCTTCAGTGGCACTGAGAACTTACATGATGATGTCATTATACTCCTCTATAATCAAACTACTCTGATTTCAAGGCTTTTTTTTTTTTTAAACGATGATAAAGTTTTTTCATGATTTTGGGGTTTTGTGCATTATTTCCCTATTTCTGGAATGTTGCTGTGCTCCTTGAATGCTAGCTGGCCCTTTTGCTTACTACTTGAAGTCTCAGCTTGAAGGTTAATGCCAAGAAACCTCTGGCCAGTCTTAAGTGGGACTTTCCACTTGTGCTTGGGAGTGTCATTCCACTCCCTTTTCCACTGGTTGTTTAGTTGTATACTTATTGCTCTTTGCCATTGTTTATTCAGTTGTTGTCTTTCTTCTCAAGAATGCTAGGACCATGACTGTTTTAAATTACTACCATATATCCTGAATCTGTTACATACAAATCCTGGCATGTAGCTGATGTATACATTTTGCTGAATAAATGAATGAAGGCTGTACATTGTATTACTGATATTGCTGTGTCCTGAAACAATAGTGTAAATAAAGGAATCCCAAGAAAGTTTCCTTGTGGAACAAGAAACATCACAATCTGCAGAATCGAGGAAAAAGAACCAATGGAGCATTCATATATAGCTCCAGGTTATGACTCGTCTTCTGGTCTATTTTTGGACTCTAAATAGAAAAGATGAGGGACTATACTTTGAAGTTTTTGTATTGAAATAATGAAAAGCAATCTAATTTTTCAAAGTACAACTTTCCCTAGCTCATTCTACTTTTTATAACATTGTCTTCCTAAATATGAGAGCCTCATAATTATGAGACCTAATACTGAGGTAAGACTGTTAAAGGCAGCAAAATGCCTTTCTGTTTGGGAAAGTAACATAAATTTGACATGTGTGCTAGGGGATAGAAGATTGCTAAAGATTAGGAGTCTGTTGTTTTAATGAGCTTCTTAAGGAGATTGTTAGGCTCTTCTGTTGAGTCAATTTTGTTTTTTTTTTTAACTTGGGTTACTTCCAAATATATTACACATAGAAGTTTAGATCATATGGTTTGCTTACAGCTATACCCTTTGGCTGTGGGTGGCAGCGTCAGCAAACCTGTAACACTAAAATGAAAAGCACAATGCCAGAGCCCAAACCCAACCCCTCTGATAGAGACCTGCCTAGTCATCTGTATCTTTAGATGTTGATGGTTAGTTTAACACCTTTGGTTAAAACCATCGGAAGATCTTTCTAAATGTAGAATATAAATGTCTTTTTTTTTTTTTTTTTTTTTTTTTTTTTGAGACGGAGCCTTAAGCTATCCCCCTGGGTAGAGTGCCATGGCATCACAGCTCACAGCAACCTCCAACTCCTGGGCTCAAGCGAGTCTCCTGCCTCCGCCTCCCAAGTAGCTGGGAC
>CAUYQV010186801.1:0-19664 GCA_963574575.1 Galagoides demidoff | reverse complement strand
AGAGATGTAAAGAAGAATTTGAGTTTAATTTAAGCAATCAGCTTCACAAGATCATTTCAACTTTACTATACACGACGGCCTCTAAGAATGAGGTAAGCCAGTTTGGGAAAAAAAATAAAAAGACCCCACGAATGCTCATTCAAAATCAAACTTTGTCTCACAAAATAGGATTAGAAAACTCATAGTTCACTTAATTATGTAAAATTCCCAATTATCATATTACTGGTATTAATTTATTGAACATTTGTAATAGAAATTAGGCTCAAATTATATTTAAGTTCTTCTAATCCTCACTGGCCTCTCGCCTATCTCCCTCCTCCCAGCAATAAAAATGAGAGAAATGTATTCAATATACCCCAAACTGATTAGGCTCTGCTTGGTTCCGCCATTCACTCTTAATATTTTCCCTTTTTATGAAAGACCTGACAAAAATTCCCCTGACAATTACCCTGATGAAAGGGACAGCTTCTGATGGAGCACCCGGAGAGGACATATTTCTCAGAAACAACCTCGCTCCAGCCTCCAACTCATCCCATTAGCTCTGAAGGATGAGGCAACTAATTATACAAGAGGCTGTTGCCAGAATTTCCAACATGCTATAAACCCTTTAAATATAGGGACCGACAAACGGAATAATAAATTCTATCTCTACTTCACATATGGCCTGTGATCATGTGGCTGAATATTTCAAAACAATGGTGTGGTGAAAACTAAAATGGAGCAATAGCATATGGGGTCTGCAGGGTGAATAAAGCTGAGGGTGGATTCCACTGACATTGATGATCAGGCAGGCGGTGCTCCATTTCCCAGAGTGCTCCAGGTCGGCGGTGAGAGTTGTGCTAATACTTACTTGATGCTGTAACGGGAAGAGGCCTTAGGATGACGTCATGTCTGCAGGGGCAGTCAAGCTTTGGCATACACCTCATTACATTCTTTTTCATTTTTGATCAATTTGAACATGAAGGCCAAATAAATGAGGATTGAAGTACATCTATTTCCTACATATCAACTAACTTGTATAAATCTGCCATTTTTCACCATGTTTTGTTTTGACTCTTTCAAGTTGGTACAAAAAACACATTATTCACTGTAAAAGCAGAGCTGAATTCTTAACTTTTCTAAATGAAAGGGATACTAAGTCAGACAAACACTGATCAAAGATCTTATCAAAAGAGCAAAAAAAAGGGCTGCGCCTGTGGCTCAAAGGAGTAGGGCATTGGCCCCATATACTGGAGGTGGCAGGTTCAAACACAGCCCCGGCCAAAAAAAAAAAAAAAAGTGTGAGTTGTATTTAGGGTGACTCTTTCTTTGATTTAAACATTTTCTATTATTTGGTAAGACTGTCATTACTATAGGCCATAAATAGAAATTAGCAACTTGGTAATAAATATTAGTTGTTTTATCAAAAAGGACAAATGTCTTAGACAAAAAACAGGATAAAAACATATTTAAAGGAGCTAAAATATCTTTTTAAGTATATTCCAAAATATTAAGATGAGCCAAAATAGTTATCACAGAGGGTGAATCACCACTTTTGAAAACAGCTAATGGGTCTTATCAGTAATCGAATATTTCCACTCACACCCAGCAGCTGTGTTGTTGGTGGTAGTGCTGGGAAGCTGGGTTTCATTCTGATTGCTCAAGCAGATACGCTATAGCCTTGGGGGAAATTACAACAATAGGTAAAAGTAACCGTATACTCATCCAGGTTCTAGTTTGGCTTTAGGTGAGGTTGACAGATTTACCCCTAGCATTGGGGCTCACCAAATCCTGTGGCAAAAAGGAAGCTGGGGGTATTAATCTAACTTGCCATTGGATGTGGTATTCCCCTTTACAAGACCATGGCCTCCTGCACCGTGGGACTCCTGTGTTCAGTCAGTAACAAGGAACTCAAGCTCTTGGTCAGTCATCAGTCAAGTTGTTGCTAAATTAGACACAAGAAATAGAGTCAAAATCCCCTTGCTGTCCTTTTCCAGAGATAAGTAGCTTTCCAGATTCCTTAGATTGTTATGGATGTGAGTAGGAGGGCATGATTTTACCCTTGAACTATGTATTTTATAATGGAAAAACATCCCTTTTTCTGATTTATTAAAATCTGGATTAGTGACAAACTAGAGCCCCAGCAAGTCATTTTGTTTCTGGTCAGAGGTTGAGCATTTCTTTATAAAATTAATTAAGCTCATTGCAACCCACCTAGAAAGGTTGACAAAGATACTTTTCAACAGGCAGAATCCTGGGAATAAAGACCCTCTCAGTGACTGGATTACAGATACCTTGGGTCTTATTTTGCCTTTTATAAAAGTCTATCAGATTGATTTTTTTGGTTCAGTGACTGCTATTTAAAATACCATCCAGAAAGGTAATCCACAGAATGGTGCTTTTATAGTTTGAAATTCCGGAAAACAGCAATACGATCTTTCAGCTGGTGTGTACAGCAACATCTAGGTCACTTTCTTGGGCTTGAAGGTCAGTTTTTCTTTATGTGAAACCCCCGTCTTTAAATGGAAAAGAAAGGTCTGGAAAGGAAGCTATCTCGATCCACAGAGACACCTCTGCAGTTAACCGGAGGGCCCAGCTCTAGTTTAAACTGAGTAAGTGGATCTTGCATTTAGCTCGCTTTCTGAAAGATTTTTAAGCACCAAGAGAGTTTTAGGAAGGAAAGGTAACAGATGCAGCAATGAAGATAGTGACAGGCAAAAGAAACCTGGTGGGGAAGGGGCTTCTGGAAGCCAAATTTGCCTTCCCATTCCAATGGGGTAAGGTTGCCCGTCTGTTTAAAGGATAGGAAAGTAACTATGGGGGGGAAGGGGAGAAACACCAGCCAGCAATATTTAACATGAAGGAGAGAATATGACAAGTAAATGGAGAAAAAGCTGATTTAGGAGAAGGGAAGGACAATCAACTAAATAACACGTGTTTTTAAAAAGGCAAATATTGACTTCAGAGTAGGAAATGTGGAACGGACTGTATTAGGAGCATGGCTGATTGAATTGGAAATGTTTATCTCAGGCAACATTAATTTGGAGAATGACTTCAGGAGTTTAGTTCAGTTCAAAAAAAACTACTATGCCTACTATGTACCAATCATTATTTTTCTGCTGGAGACGCAAAAGGGAATAATGCACGCTCACTACCCCAGAGGAAATTGCATTCTCAGGGCGATCAGACCATAAACAGTTAATTTCAATTGAATGTGTTAAATGCTGTAACAACACCAGAATGGGAATTCAGGCCAGACTATGGGATCAAGAAAGAGTTTCTAAAAAAGACAGTGCTTGAACTGTCTTTCATTTAGATCAAAGCTCAGCTCCGTTAGGCTCCGTGCTATAAGGCAACTGGCATAATCCCTTTCAGCACACTGCCTCATTAATTAAAGGGGGTACAATCAGCAATCTCACAGGTTTGTTATACAGATTAAAAGATTAGACACATGAAGTGTCTTGCACCCTCCTTTTGTGTGTTGTAAATGTTTTTAAACATTTTTTTTTCTTCTTGCTTCCTATGTTAGTACTGGAAGGGGCTGGAGGTGTGTATGACCCGCGCTGCCCTTTATAAATCTCAGTGACTTGCCCAGGGTCATACCAGTCAGCTCAGAGCCAGGTCTCCTACTCCTGGTCGAGAATCATCTCCGCAACACCCACCACTTCACTTTCATACTCTGTGTTAAGATTAGCGAATGACTGTGACAGGATGCACGCCAGAGGGAAATACATGGATGTTAAATATGGAGACACTGCAGAGGAAAAAGTAGATAGACGGTTTACCGGGGGGGGGGGGGATGCTTAGTAGGTGCACAAGCAAACACCTGTAATCCTAGCACTTTGGGAGGTCAAAGTAGGGGGCGGGTTGAGATCAGCCTGAGCAAGAGTGAAACCTTTTTGCTACAAAAAATAGAAAAATTAATCAGGCACAAGTGATGCGCGCCTGTAGTCCCAGCGACTCAGGAAACTGAGGCAGGAGAATCATTTGAGCCCACGTGTTTGAGGTTGCAGTGAGCTATGACGATGCCATGGCACCCTCTAATCCTGGTGACAGAGCAAGATCCTGTTTCAAAAAGAAAACCTATGAAATGTAGTTGAACAATAGATTTCAAAACTATCTTAAAAAGGAACTTAAGTCAGAAAATAATAAAGACAGTTCAAGCATTATTATTGAGGACCTAACGTTCAAGATTTAATCAAGTGTTTTTAAACAACTGTAAATATGGACAGAACTGGTATCTGTGGGCAAAAGCAGTTAAATTTAAATAAAGATTTCTTAAATTGTTTAGATGTAAAAGACGACGCTAAAATTTTCATCTGTAAAAACCTTGTGAAAAATGTAATATCACTGAATCCAATTTTTGGAAGTGGCTTTTGAGTTTATCTAGTTCAGGGTTTTTCAACCTTGGCATCATTGATAGTTTGGACTGATAATACTTCAAATTCTTTGTTGTGGAGGCTGTCGTGTAGGATATTGAGCAGCAGCACCCACCAACTTCACCCAGAAATGTTAACATCATCTCACTGGCGCCCAAGTTGTGACAACTAAAAATGTCAAGCATTGCCTGGTGTCCCTGGTAAGACAAAATCACCCCCGTTGAATACCATCCACTTAGCTAAATGCTTTAACCATTGTAGAAATTCATCTTTTTAAAAATTAATTTTATACAACATTTTTCCATATATTTATTTCAGATTAATTTTAGGGTACAAATGATTAGCTTACATTGTTTGCATTTCTAAGGTAAAGTTCAAGTTGTAGTTGAGCCCTCCCCCCAGGAGGTGTGCCGTAGACCCCTCCACAGTGCTCATTAGGTGAGTACTTAGCAATCCCCCTCCTTTTTCCACTCTCCCCACTTGAATTAAATTGTGTTTTTCTCTCATGTGGGGGTATATTTGTTTATCTTTTTGTCTCATATTAGTATTGCATACATTCAATACATGCTTTTCCATTCTTATGATACTTTACAAAGAAGAATCTTCTCTAACTCCATCCAGGTAAATACAGAAGATGTAAAGTCTCCATCTTTTTATTGCTAAATAGTCTTCCATGGTACCATGTTTCCCTGAAAATAAGACGTACCAAAAAATAAGCCCTAGCAGGATTTCTATGCATTTGCTAAATATAAGCCCTACCCTGATAATAAGACCCAGTGCAGTGTATCCGCATAGCCACGCCAGGCATTTCAGTGCAAAGTGATAAGGAAGACTGGAACACCTTTTATCTGCCACAGCTCCTTTCTCCAAGCCATTCGCACTTGCGCAGGTGTGCGTGTGGTAACCGTGGTCGCAGGCATCCTATTGCACACGTGCGAGTGGCTAGGGGAAAGGAGTTCACACATCACTAGCACCAGCCCTACCAACAAGGTCAGCTCCCCCTGTCAGGGTCCAGAAGAAGATGAGTTAACTGTATTTGAATAAATGTAGATTGTTGTATTATACATAATAAAAATAAGACATCCCCTGAAAATAAGCCCTAGTGTGTCTTCTTGAGAAAATATAAATATAAGACAGTGTCTTATTTTCGGGGAAACACGGTATATACGTGCCACAGTTTATTAATCCAATCATGCATTGATGGG
This sequence comes from Galagoides demidoff, assembly GCA_963574575.1. Lineage (NCBI taxonomy): Eukaryota > Metazoa > Chordata > Mammalia > Primates > Galagidae > Galagoides > Galagoides demidoff. The sequence continues at coordinate 14,101 of CAUYQV010186801.1, read as the reverse complement.
CACTTGGGTTGATTCCACATTTTGGCAATTGTGAATTGAGCCACAAATATCCTTACGGCAAAATGATTTTTTCTCTTCTGTGTAGATAGCCCTGTATCCTTATCTGATCTTTAATAAACCAAATAAAAACATACATTAGGGAAAAGAATCCCTACTTAATAATAAATGGTGCAGGAGGACTGGTTAGCCACATGTAGAAGACTGAAACTGAACCTCCACCTTTTACCACTTACGGAAATTGACTCTATTCACATAAAAGATTTAAATTTAAGACATAAAAATTCTGGAAGTGTGGGAAAATCTCTTAACAACATTGGCCTGGGAAAAGATTTTATGAAAAGACCCCATTGGCAATAGAACACCAAAAAATAAATGAATGGGACGTGATCAAACTAAAAAGCCTTTGCATAGCTGAAGATACACCAACTAAAGCATATACACAACCTTCAGAATGGGAGAAAGTATTTGCATCCTTTTTTAATATTTCTAAAAGACAGTCAAGTTCAGATCATTTCTAGGATTAGAAAAGTCTCTTCAACCTCAATAGCCCTAATCCTTTGAAAGTGATTGTACTGAGTTAAAACCTGCTTTTGTGTATTTCCTACCAACCAGATATACATTTTCCCCTCTAAAGAAACATGCAGAACTTATCATCCCCTCTTTCTTTTCACAGATTTGCAGGTAGTCATCATGTTTCCTTTAATTTTCTCTTGTCTACCCTAAATGTTTCCCAACACGAACTCTTCACACCTCATTTGCTCTTGTCTTCATCTCCTGAGTGCTTTGTATTTGGACACGTCTCCTCATACCAGGGCTAGTCTCCTCACCCTTTCCTTATAGACGAGAACATTGTGAACCACCAGGGTTATTTGGTTTCCTTAAGTTCACATCAATAGTGAGTAAGGGCTGGGAATAAGGCTGAGCCTCCTGTTCCCAGCTGAGGACATTTCTACTCCGTACACTGTAACTTACACACAGACAGGCACGGGGGGCTAGAGTGGCTGGACTGGAAGGAGTTATTTCTCATTCTAAGCACTGGCTCCCCAGGAACCATGAACCATGAACCAGAAGTTGCACATTCTCAGCCATGACAGTGACAGGGCAGGAGTCCCACACACTTCTCAATATTCTTTTACTGCATTATCACACACCACAGGAGTCAAGGTACTTCAAGAAACTGCACAAACCCAGTCATTTAAATCTCTGCTTCTCACACTCTTCATTTCTAAATTAGATATAACAGCGGCAACTGCTTCTTAGCGTGATAGAGAAAAGAAAATCATATATATGTGAACTAACGTGGCCAGATATCGTCCTCCCAGCTCCTAAACTGTCTACTGTGTGCACATTGAATAGTAGATGGACGTGGGAGAAAACACCAGGCTGATGAACCAGCCAAAGGAGGGGTAAGTGGAGATGTGATTCCAAAGTGAAAAAGCAGAGTCAAGTAAGTTCAAGCTTGAGCCATGCCAGCGTTCCCCAGTAGCACAGGCTGGCTGTAATCACCATCTTCACTTACACAGTTGCCAAAGACAAGCAAAAAAGTTAGGAAATGTTTAAAGTACAATGAAGGTCACATTGGTAAACAATTTTCTACTGCTGTTATTTTCTTGATCCGAGGAAAATAGTAGTGGTCTGTCTTCTGTGCTTTTCTGAGGGGCCAAATGTTTGGGGGTGGGGGGAAGAGGACAATTTCCCTCATAAGAAAGCAAGGACAAACCGCCTTTGCTGGGAACCAGTTCATTTTACCTCTGAGCCAGGAAACTTCCTTATGAGAGACTGTCCGAATTTCCACAGTATGCTTCTATTCCTGAGGGGTCACTGATTACTATTTTAAGCTGGTTTGTTCCCTGTCAAGTTTTAACACGACTATGCAGAAGCTTCTTGAGGGTCAGAGCCTCCTCTATTTTCCTTGTCATAGAAAATATTTTTGCTCTTCAGGGGGATTAAATTGGCCTGTGCACGAATCTCTTGAGACAAAATTGGACCCAACTGCCTCTAGAACTTTTATTCGGGGTCCCCTTTGCTTTTGTAATGCTGCCTCATTTTAAAGCCTCTATTCTGCCATGAAGGCAGCTCTTGATTACTCGGGCTCAACAGGCTATTTCCCTGCTGTGACCTGCCTGCCACGCAGGAGGCCCGCATGAAAGCAGGCACAGCTTCAGGAAGGAGTGCACAAGAATCACCCAGCTCCAAGTCATTATTTTTCACACTGTGCCACGCTGCTGAGGAACAGACCTTTGCCACTTAACCTTAGCCTTGCTGGCTCTTAATTAGGTTGCCCAATTTTCTTCAAGTGCCAGAGGCCTTTGAAGTTACCAACAGCAGGCTCTCCGATGCTGCGTGGACCGTGGTACTAGCCAGGTGTGGCCCGTTTGGCAGACTGGGGGCCTGCACACTGGCAGTGCAAAGGCACGTGTCTGTGTACACTGGGCACAAGTGGAGAGACGACGGCGTCTCAATGTGCTGAACATGTGTGAAATGTTAGCTGCCCGTTATAGAACTCCCTTCCAATCTTGGGGGGATCCCCCATTCTGTGCCTTGGTGAGAGACAGGGTCTAGACTCCTCCTCATCACTGGCAGCAAGCACCTAGAATCAGCCACCCAGGTGCTCGCCGGCAGGATTCAGGACCTGCAGAGTGAGCACGCTGCAAGTACAGAAACCATCCACAGCAAAGGCAGCAGGGAGGAGAGGTCAGCCACAGACAATGGTCCGGGGCAGCAGAGCCAAGCCAGTGTGACATTTTAATCTTTCCTGTGGCCTGAACTTGTCTATGTTTTTCTGCTTCCCAGAATAACTTAGTTATACATCCAACCTCCTTCTCTAGCTTTCCATCAATTTTGCGAATGATTCAATATCCTTCTAATGAACACCCAACATGGCCCCTTCTCTGACCATCTGTGACTTTGGGTAAGTCATTGAACCATTGTCATTGATAAACTGGGAACTAATAGTACCTGCCCCTAAGATTAGTTGAAAAAATTAAGTGAGATACCTTCAAAGTGCTTAGCATGATGGATGAGACACAATAAATGCTGAATAAATGATATCCATACTCTTTTTTGTTTTCAAAGGGCTGAAATTTTACTTACATATATGAGTTTGTTTAATCAACATATCTAAAAACTCTTTAGAAATAGGATCATATATTTGTTAAATTTATTTATACATTCATTCTTTTATCCAACTAAAATTTATTTGAGCAATTATCAGTCCCTTTTCAAGGAAATAAAAGAAGCAAAAAACCCAACATAATTCTACTTCTCAAGGTGAAATAAATGCCAGGTAAAGTAGTCTCCCACATAGATGCAGGTTACAGAGCAAGGAGAGTGTTGTCATGAGGTGCAAAGCAGAGGAACGTGGCTTCCCCATGTCAGACAGGGCAGGCGTCCCAGAGGTGGAAAGGGAAATTCAAACAGGGATCTCAAGAATAAATAAAAATTAACTCACGAAGATGGTCAATAAAAGCATTCCAGGACAAAAGAACCACAGAACTATGCCCCTTTTCTAGGAGATATCATACCTCTTCTTTCAAAGACCAAGGGAGAATGTGCTGTGGATCTTGAGAGGCTGGGGCGGGGGGGGGGGGTGAGGCTTGGTGGGGCCAGCAGGTGGTGTGATTTTGAAATATCGTGAGGATGATGAGGAAGGATTGAAAGATCCAAGAAGAGTCAAAATTCACTCTGGCTACAGTGTGTAAGGTGCCGGCAGACTGAATTAGGTACTAGGGTAGAGATGGAGGGAGGTGTTTAGGATGCAAAGCTGACCAGAATTTGGGTAGGTTGGCTCTAGGGGGTGAAGGAGGAGGAGGGTAACTCTTACCCTCCCACCCCCAGGTTTCCAGCTGTCAGCACCTGGAGTGCTTCACACACACCCAGAACATTGTACGCTTAGAGAACTTCCCATAGGATGATAGTCCTAAAACATTAATCCACAGGGGTTTTACCATTTATAAAGCATTCTCATGCTCATTTTCTAATTTCATTATTGAGGCAAAAGAGAGGGGAAACAATGTTTTGTTTCTAGATGGCAAACCGAGTAGTATGTTAGGAAACTGGGATCAGAGCCCACAGTCCCTGCCGCCGGGTCCAGTGTGTGCTGTTACACTCAGCTGACATTTGTCCTTCTCTGAGTGTCTCAGGGATCCCAACAGACTTCTCAGACAGGTTCTCTTCCACAAACACATGGCCTTCCACTCAACAGATTATATTAGGTGAGCATGTGTGTTATCTACGATTCACCGAGTTTCCTGATACCACAAAGAGGTAATTCTTGAATTACCTCTGCAAAATTAAGCAAAAGAAAGATTTGCATCAAGTCTTCAAGACTTCAAGACCAAATACCTTGAAGTGACAGTTTCCTCAGTGGGATCAAATCCACTGTGTTCCTTTTACACACAAGAAAGTTGGAAAAAGTTTGTCTACAGGGGCAGCGAGCAACAGAACGACTTTGGCATCAGCAGACTCCAATTGATTTCTTGTTCTGTCAATTAGCAGAAGCCAGTTGATTCAGAAAAATTCTCTGAGCCTTTTCTTTCTTCAATTTGAAAAATGAAATCTTAAACACACACACATAGCAACCTCTTAAGGATATTTTAGGGATTAAGTATGATTATACAGGTACAACTTGCTACAGCGGCTAGAAAAGACTAAGCTCTCAATAAATGGAAGCTAAAATGAGGGCTGACACTTTTTGTGCAAACCATTGTTCAATGAAAAATCATGAGCAGAGGACAAGTAAAGAGGGAGAGGCAGAGGGTATCACATAGTCATTTCAGAGGAATGTGGGGTAGTTTCGGGGTCAGCTTATGAATCTGAGAAAGGTTTACATGTCCCCGAGGGACAGAGTGACTGATTCATCCTTTCCTTTCTTCACGAATTAATTATTAATTAGAACTGTATTAGAGACACATAGCCAGGTTCCTCCATCTACCTATGAGAATTTTATCACCATGAATTACCCTCCAAAGTCCACAGTCCACACAGAGATCAAGAGGTCATCCTGGGTGGGTCTGATATTCTCACGATGACCCAATGACCACATTGACTTCTACATCTGTGTGGAAGAAAAGTGGCCCTGAGAATTTCAAAGAACTTGGAACCCTCTTGAGAAAGAATCATTTTGAGATTCTGGTGATTTGTAAGACTCTGGCACAATAATCTGCCACTGATGATACTAACTAATCAAACAAAGTAAAAACCTAGGATCACCACCTCTTTTTTGCATTCATTATCTAGAAAGGATAGGGAGGCAACAACATACAATGAGACTGCGAAGTTTTCTTCTATCATTCATGGAATAACACCTTTATTCATGAAGGTATTTCCATTCATGAATACGTTTATTCATGAATGAGCATATAATATGCCAGGAATTGAGCTACATCCTTGGGATATACACAAATGAATAGATACTACCTTTGCCATCAAAGAGTTCCTGCCCTAGCAGGTGAAAGAGAAACAAGAAAATGGTTAATTAGAATGTTACACATTTGAATTTCAATAGAAGCAATCTTCTAGTCTAGAAACAATGGAAGAGCTGAAAATATTTTGTAATTTATTTTGTTTCCCTAAAGTCCCATGGACTATAACCCATATAGCAGTTACTCAATAAAGTAACTGTTATATGGGTTGATATTGATTGAATGTTGTTGATTACTTTATTACTCAATAAAGTAACTGTTATAGGGGTTGTTGTTGATTGAATGTTGTTGATTACTTTATTACTCAATAGAGTAACTGTTATATGGGTTTATGTTGATTGAATGCATGCAGGTATAAGTGAACGAATTGCAATGATTTAGGCATCAGTGGGGAAAATGCACAATGGCTACCATTTCTGGGTCACGGACTATACATAGACCTAGAAATTTCATGTGGGGTTAGGGGTGATAAGTTACTTGTGGGTTGCCCCTGATAAGTTTCTTTGGTGACTCCTTTCTTGGGATTGACCAAAACTCCTTTGCCTCTATCCCCATCTAGACGATGGGAAACCACATGTACAGCAGCTGGGCACTAGAGTGTGACCAACAGTTGGCGGGGTGGGTCTCCTCATCTGATGCTTCACATCTCAGGAAGCTGATAGAGAAATACCTGTAGACACTGGATGAAATTGATGGTACTTAAGAATTGCCTTTTCATATTGTTAATATTATTAAATTATGTTATTATTAAAGAAAGACATTTTGTCTGTACTTAGCCAAACCTACTTTTTCAGCTTCAGGAAAAAAGAAGATGCTCACGTTTTCATACTGAGAGAGGCAGATGGCAAAGGTCATATCCAACTTGAGAAACAGAATGAGATCTTATTTAACAATTACGCTACCAGTGGCATATAAGAGATTCAGATGTATACAGAAGGTGCCAAAAAATGCATACACATTTTTAAAAAGGGAAAGTCTGTATTAAAATTGTAATGTTATGTACCGATAACATTTGTTGTAACTCTTGTAATTGCCGAAATCAAATGTGACTTGAGTATTACAATCTTAACATAGCTTTTCTGTCTCTCAAAATGAGTATACATCTTTGGCTCTCTCTGCATATTGAATGAAAAATTAAATGAATGAATGAATGAATGAACTCTGGCTTGGTATATGAGGAAAAGCTGAAATAGGATTCTAGCCGTACTTTATACAAGAAGAAAATATTATTACCTGATATTACAAGAGTAAAATAATATCAGATTCTTTATGTGTGCCTCAATAGTTTTCTGTGGTAAAAAATTAAGCATGAAACCACAATTTATAGATACACTGTTGTTCAAAGGAGTACAATGCACTGGTTACTTAATGTGCCTGGTAACAGAGGAGCCGAAAGTCAGCTTTGACAGTCAAGCCCACAGGCAGCAATGGGTAAACTTTCCATGTGCTTCTGCTTATTCTTGCCCCAGATGAAAACAAATTATACTCATTCCAATTACACCAAATAAAAATGTCAGTTATCCTTAACTCAGGCTGCACGAAAGACTCACCAAGTGAGATTTTTAAAAATACCACTATTGTTTAAGTGCCATCTCAGACAGATTAAATTGGAAAAGGGCATGGTCACTTGTATCTTTTAAATGTTTCTGCAGGGCTTCTCATCAATGGTCTGGACTAAGAAGTACTGAGGAAACTCAGTGACACCATCTGGCCAGCAGGACACAGGTGCTGGCCAGCACTTCTCCAACTTCAGTGATTACGCAGGGATTACATGAAAATGCAAGTCCTGGTTCAGTAGGTCTCAGGAGGGTTGAGATTCTGTCTGTCCCGCTAAGGAGCTCTGGGTGATGCTATGGTGCTGCAGGCCCACCCAGCACACTGGGAGTAACAGGGTGCTAAGTCACTCATGAACCCCCTACAAGTAGTGGAGGAAGAAACAGATTTATAGAGAGATACCTCCAGGGGTCACGGGCAGTGAGCACACACTGAAACCCTGCACAGACATTTTAGTTATGAGGGAACGAAGGACGCACAGATCAGTAGATGGCCATGGCTCTGAGCTCTTCCTGACCTGGCTAGCGTGGGCCCCATTTCAGGAAGCCCGCATGCCACAGTCAATTCCGAGATGCGAGTATTAATGCTTGTCACATCAGGGAACCTCTAACACTAATGGTTTACTTTCTATTCTGATTGGTTAGAACCTTTGCTGAACTGACTATTAAATCTTCTGAATATCACCCTTGAGCACCGTACCAACTGATGACCCTGCAAGGGTCAGTCCTAGGAAACTGTCCGTTCACTGTCATGAGATTGTGTTAGGTTGAAAAATGATCCATTTCATTACTACCGTAGGTGATTTTTAGATAAAAGAAGACACAAAATCATCAGGGTCTCCTGACAATAGGCAAATTTAGGTGAAAAACCATTGGTAACGCTTCTTATAATGAAAAACTACAGTTTCCGTGCAAAGGGACAGAGGAGGAAAGATTTTGTCCCCTGTCATCAGAAATCAGTCCTAGTTTAAAAAAGACAGTTCATCCACAACATCTCATCATAAGGCTTTGCCTTGCTTTGACGAACAAGTAATTGCCAGCATCAGCTCCTATAAATTAAAATGGAATATTTAGTTTCGGAAAAAAAAAATTTTAGATTTCTATGTATTCATGTTCAATTATTAACTTTTAAACACAATTTTCCAGATTAGTAGTTATAACTTAGTGCTTCCATATGTGTGAAGAATTTTAAGAAAAACTGGAAAAAAATTTAGGTCCTGACCTTCTTTATATTTCTTCTCAAAATAGTCTGACCAAGAAACAAAACCACAACAAGAAGAAAACAAAGCCAACCGTACGTATATACGCCTTGGGTTCTTATCAGACGCACCAGAGAGAAACATTTGAGCGCCCTCCTCAACTCTGAGGTCTTGACAGAATAAACCAGGAGGGGCTTTCTGTTCTAGGGCAGCGTTTTTATTAGTTTTAACTCTCAGTGTACCTGAGTGGGGCCACTGAGTCATTATAAAATATGTCGTGGAGACTGTGTGCTCTTAAAGCATCTTAAATCTGTCCATTAGGGCGGTAATGTACATTCCAGTCTCTTATTCCTGGACGCAGCTCCCACAGACTGCCGTCTCCACCGTGCCATTGTTCTGACTGATCTTGGTTTTATTTTCACTTATCTCAAATTGTTATTCACCTTGAATTTTTTCAAAGTGCAATAGAATTACAAACGTGATTTCTGACTGTATTTTTCCCTTCACTGGTGGATCTAAATCAAATATTATGCCGTTTTTAATGTACTTAACAAAGGAAGTTTTGAAGCTCAGAAACATGTATGGCTAATTATGTGTAACCGAAAAGCTATTTTTCACGTCTTTTCCCCTTTCCCGAAAGGGGCATCCCCCCTCCTTGCTAACACTTCTAATATCAGGACCTGAAAATCCTCCCACCATATGTCAGAGATATTTGATCTTTTTCTGTCTAAGCCTGTGGTGGGGCTTATAGTTCACACTGTCTGCTATGTCTGATTCCTTCTCAAGGGAGTCTGATTTCACATTCTAACTGCCCTAAATAGACTTTAGAAATAGTTTCTTCTTGCTAGACTCAGAAAAGAACAACCGCAAAGAATGAACAGAAATAAACAAGCAGTGGATCTGTAACTAAAAGGCACGACTCTGCCTGGTCGACTCTGTGATCTGACTGTCTGCAGCTCCTCCACCCCCCTCCTTCCGCTGTGTGATAACCCACCGTAAACACGGGCAGAAACCCATCAGACTTGCCAAGCGTGGACAGATGGGGCCAGTCAGGACACAGAAGCAGGTATTTTTGGTCCCCTGCTTACTGTAGACAGAAATTTATTGGAAGCCTAAAACATGGAGCTTTCCTAGCAAACCTGATAGGACAATGTTTTAAAGGCTACCACACAGAAAAAGAGATTCCTCAGGTTCTGTAAATAACGCATATAGATTAAAGAGAAACGAAGCATTTGTGCAACTTGACACTGTCAAACACAACAGCAGTTTCCATTCTTCCTCTCCATTTTTTTCCTGACTGCTGTCTCCTCTTGGTGGGACTGGCAGGTGGCGTCCCTCCTGCTGGTACTTGCAATGAGTGACCTGTGATGGCAGCAGACGAGCTCTTCGTGGATCCTGGCATCAAGTTCTCGTGTTCTGTTTTTAACCCTAGCAAAGACTAATTTAACCGTATGTTGCCATCATGAAATTGCAAGCGACTGGGCTCTTCGTAAATAAAATTCCTTTTTTGCCCAACAGGAGGCCCAGCTACCTCCCTCTGCAAATTTTGAAGGGTTTATTTTAATCCCCAGATAATAGGAATAGACTGAGGATGGTGGCGTTCTGGACATATTCTCATGCATAAAAAAGGACCCCTGTTCAGGCTGAGATTGCTTTCTGCCTAGAGAGGGACACGATTGTGTTCAAGATACTAAAGAAAATGACCAGCTCCTACAGAAACTCAGTAGACACTAATTACGTTTGTGGGAAGACCTGCAGCCAGTGAGGCTTTTGGAGAAAGGGCTTCTCTGCACCCTATTTGCTTTTCCATGCCTCCTCCTCCCCCATCACCACCCACCCCCGCATAAGTTTGATCACTGACTCCATGTCAGATGCAATGACATCCTTCACCCAGACTAACAGAGATCAAGCTTCTGTTGATCTACCAGACAGGACAGTCAAAAAAAAACAGTGCACAATTGATCCCTCGCTGAAAGAATATTTATATTATTTATTTATAACCGGTGTCTTAAAATATATACCCATTTTCATAAAACAATTTCTTTCATAATAAACAAGAAGAGATGAAAGATGAATTCTGAACCCATGGCAAAGCTCACCTGCCTATTCATCCAGAATGTGGCCTCCTGGGAAAAATATGTAAGGAGAGTAACATTAGTGCTTAGCGTTTTCTGTTTTAATTGGTGCTTAACCTTGTACCTTGGCCCAGGCTATTTCTCTTGGAGACATGATTGACGTCAGAGAGCATTTGTGCAATTCCCTTGTAAGGGAGGGCCAAATGTGACTTACTAAAATGTTTCTGGAAAGTAAAAGATGGGTTGGAAGAGCACAGGGAAAGAGAAGCAGAAAAGTGATAGAATAGCTCATGCTCTCCGCCAGGTTTCTAGAGAGAAGGATCAAGCCTTTCTATGGATTCCCCAAAGGACAAACTCACACTGTAATGTGAATGCAGCTGCAGGACATGGGTCTCTCTGTGAAGGCATTTCCACCTGACCCCACGCAGGTGGCGAGGGGAGGGGTAGTGAAGGGAACTTTGGGAGATAGAGGCAGCACCTTGTCACGTAAACTTCAAGATTCTCAGTTTCCATATCAGTTGCTGAATACTGTAAAGCAATAATTGTCATTTGTAATGTGATGGGGCTTCCCAAGGGCCTGTAGGGAGAGATCGGGGCTGCCCCAGGACTAGAGTCTTCTGGCTCTCATTATATTTAACCAGTTGAGCCACGTATGCATCACACCCTAACACTCTGAGTAATGTAATGAAAACGACGAGAGATCTGCCTAAGTCTCCAGTTTGCTAGAAAATGGAGGTGGACACTGAGGTCATTACAACCAAGTAATCACTTAGCACACAGCCTCTTGGAAAAGATCCTTTTGGACCCTCAAAGATCCCCTTGGTGACGGTCCCTTGCAAATGAGTGTGGAAGAGCACAAACATTCAAGTTTTTTGTCCTTTGATGTGTCCTGTTCTTTCTTAATTACAATCTCCATATGGAAAGCCCACTGGATGCGGACAGAGAGCTGAGTCAAACTAAAGTGCGGTGGCTCAAAGAAGTAGGGCATTGGCCCTGTGTACCTGAGGTGGGGGGTTCAAACCAGGCCCCGGCCAAAAACTGCGAAAATAATTTTAAAAAATTAAGTAAAGTGCTGTTAGCAATTAGGCCACCATATCAGCATGTGAAGCAAGCCCGCAGGGAGGGAGTCACGGGGCCCCCCAGCCCTCGGAGAACTCCAGAAAGCTTGCCCAGAAGCAATTCTTGGAATTTTGAGTCTGAAAGATAAGCAACAACAGCAGCAGCGTCACTTCTGGCCAAAGTAGATCTAAGAACACATAAGCTGCCAATTTCAGCAAGGACACGAGAGCCCCTTTCACATCCCTTCCCCCTTTAAACTATTTTAGAACATTATCCGTTAACTTTCCTGCATATGTCCACATGTTATTTGCGTTTATGCTTATGTCTGTGTTTGCTGAGACAGTGTCATCACTTAAAAGGTATCAGGCCTTAAACAGTGAGGCAGCGTGCCTGGGCATGTTCTCCCGGGGCCCAGGTGTGCTGCCTCCAATGCCTTGACAAGAAGAGAATGGACTGAATTAGAATTTGTGTAGCTCACAAAAGTCAGTGGCTTTATGCAGTCAGTCGCTGCATTAAAAACAGGAGTACATGAGGTCAGACACGATGGTTCACCCCTGTAAACCTAACATTCTAGGAGCCTGGGTGGGTGGATTGCTTGAGCTCTAGAGTTTGAGACTGGTCTGAACAAGAGCGAGATTTCATCTTTATTGAAAATAGAAAAACTAGCCAGGGAGTTGTAGCGGGTACTGTAGTTCCACCTACTTGGGAGGCTGAGGCAGGAGGATCTCTTAAACCCAAGAATCTGAGGTTGCTGTAAGCTATGATGCCACAGCACTCGACCCAGGGTGACAGAGTAAGACTTTGTCTCAACAACAACAAAAAGATGAGATATAAGCCTTTCTAGTCAGCTAGAAGGTGCTGGGGAAGACGGCTCAGATTCTGATGCGAGTGAGTACTGGTGGGAGAGCGGAATTGAAGGAGAGTTAGGTCAATGAATAGAAAGTGACTCTGTGAAGGAACATCATCATGGCACCGAGGTCTGTAAGGCAAGAGAGCATCACTGATTTTTCTTTTTCTTTTCTGGACAGTGCATCAAAGTAAAGACAAAGAGAAAGCAAAACCACTTCTGATGTTAAATGAAGAAGACAGAATTTAATTTGTGACAAAAAGAATAAAATAAAATCGGAAGCTTTAGAGAGGAAGCTTTCAGAAAGGAAGACAACCCTATGGAGCCAGCAACTATTTGACAATGATGAGTTTGTGGTTTCAAACAATCCTAAATGACTCTTTGGATCACATTCCTATGTATTCAGATATGCGTGCTCCACCCCTGTTTAAAAACATTGAACTCTTTTATTGCCGTAGAAAACTTTTTTGCTCATCCTCAGTCTCTTCCTCCCCAAATGTATGTTAATCTCAACTTTAAAAAAAGTTAGCTGGACCCTCAGTACGTTAGCTATCAAGTCACAAAACTGAATAGGGATCTTCCTTCTTCCTCTTAATTAGAGGGAAATAAACAGAAATATCTGAACTATTCCTTACTAGCTTTTTTAAGTGGCACATTCATCGAAACCCTCAAAACTCAAATTTGCTCTTCCTACTCAGATGAGGTTTAAAAAAAAAAAAAAAAGCATCTTCTTATTTCACTTTGGGCCACACCAAAATGTATAAAGCAGTCACTGTCTCACCTCTCAGGAGCTCCCTGCAAGCAAAGTATGGAAAGTTTTGTCTCCAGTCCCCACTGGGCCAGGGAGTTTCCAGTCCACCTTACAGCTCAGGTTAATCCCTAATTTAGCCCAAAGCCATTCTGTAACTTCCCAAGTTGAGCTATCCTAAAAGTGATCCAGGAATCCATGTTTAAACCATCAACTTGAAATGTTGTACATCTGCCTTCTAATCTAAAGCAGCCTTAAATGCGGCAGCTGGCAAGAGGCTATAGCTCACACCGCCTGCCAAGGAATCAGCCATTGGTGTGTTCACAGCCGCGGAATTACTGCTGCTCTGACAACCAGACTCACGGTCCTTCTTAACTTCAAGCTGATTGGTTTACTTGGCTGCACTTGTGTTTATTTCTTTCCTAGCTTTTGTTATATTTATTTGACAGGCCCTCGTTTGGCATTTTCTCCAAGGAGCAGACGAGTCAACGTACATAATTTTGTGGGCTCGTTTTGACTTTCTGTGTAGCATCAGAACACAAGGAAAATTGCATCTGGGTAGTATTCAGAGCTGTGATATGTCACCTAAGGACAGGAAATTAAGTTAGAGTGATCATTCAGCTCTAACATGCCTTGTTGTGCTTAGGTATTGAAGCATAAAATGTTAGACTTTTTGTTACTCACAGCTCTCTCACTGTTTCCTCTCTCTCTCTTTTTCTCATTACCTTATGATCAGTTAACCTGAGTTACCTGAAGTCCACATTTTCCCATTAGGTAAAACATCATATAGATTTTCTGAGCGTGAACAGAGAGAGAACAGTTCTCTACCACCATTTCCTCTTGTAACTCAAATAGTCTGTGCTGTTCCTTCTCCAATCCATCCCACAGGCTTCTGTAAAATTAATTTTCTTACACTCTGCTTTGAAATCCCATGCTTAAAAATTTCCATGGAGTCCTGACTTTCCACAAAAGAAGGGCTTTCCACCAACCTCCTTCTGCAATCACACACCCCCATCTACCATGTTTCCCTGAAAATAAGACACTGTCTTATATTTATTTTTTCCCAAGAAGACATACTAGGGCTTATTTTCCGAGGATGTCTTCTCTCCTCGCCAAAATGCACGGCATGGCTATGCAGGTGCACTGCATAGCCACACCCATCACTAGGTCTTATTATCGGGGTAGGGCTTATATTTA
>CAUYQV010186800.1:0-16160 GCA_963574575.1 Galagoides demidoff | reverse complement strand
GCCTGTGGTCCCAGCTGCTTGGGAGGCAGAGGCAGGAGACTCGCTTGAGCCCAGGAGTTGGAGGTTGCTGTGAGCTGTGATGCCATAGCACTCTACCCAGGGGGATAGCTTGAGGCTCCATCTCAAAAAAAAAAATTATGCATTTAATACATATAAATTATACCTCAGTAAATTAAACCAATCAAAACTCATTAAACAAAAATGAACCTGGAATCTGGAGATAAACTACCTGTCTCAAATCTTTCATCCTGGTTCTATAATTTAAAAGGTATATGATCTTGGACAATTTAGGTATCCTTTCTAAGCCTCAGTTTCTTCATCTGCAGAATAGGGATACAACTCAAGTTGGAGGAGGGTACACCTTGTTGTATCCTAGGTATTGCATGCATATTAAGAACAGTTCCATGCCAGGCCCTCTGCTGAGCAGTCTTGCATATAAAAGCAACAGGTTGAATAGGAAAGAGAGAGATCTGCTCACTGGGCAGATCTCCTTTCACCCTTGGACTTGATGTTTTGGTTTGCTTGGGCTGCCATAAGAAATTTATTTCCACCAGGCATGGTGGCTCATGCCTGTAATCATAGCACTCAGGAGGCAGAGGCGGGTGGATTGCCACAGGTTCGAGACCAGCCTGAGCCAGAGCGAAACCTCATCTCTAAAACATAGCAGGGCATCGTGGCAGGCGCCTGTAGTCCCAGCTACTCAGGAGGCTGAGGCAAGAGAATCGCTTGAGTCCAAGAGTTTGAGGGTGCTGTGAGCTATGACACCACGGCCTTCTACTGAGGGCGACAGAAAAAAAAAAAAGAAAGAAAGAAAAAGAAAAAAAAGAAAAGAAATCTATTTCCTCTTAGTTCTGGAGGATCAAAGTGTTGCAGGGTTAGTGCCTTCAGAGGCCTCTCCTTGGCTCACAGATGGCTCTTCTCCCATATCTTTCCTCTGTGCATGCACAACTCTTGGGTCTCTCTGTGTGTCCTAATCTCCTTTTATAAGGACACCAGTCAGATTAGATCAGTGTCCCCAGTAGCCTCATTTAACTTAATCACCTCTTTAAAGTCCCTATCTCCAAATGCAGTCACATTCTGAGGAGCAGAGGACTGGGGCTTGAACTATGAATTTTTTTTTGGCGGGGGGTGGGGGGGGGCGGACAATTCATCTTATAAAGGGTGATGAATTCAGAATTGACCTGTCTTGGATAGGGATGTCCAAGAACAGGGCAGCTTTGCATAATCAATATAAAGACCAGATCAGACATTAATCAGTTTGCTATTTCCTAGCATGATTTTGGATAAGGAACTTAACATCTCTGAACTTAACTGGCACTATCTCCTGCATGAAAGGGAACAAGTCTTAGCTTATAGAGTCGTTGGGAAGAGTGCGGTGGAACAATACCATTCACACGGGATTAACTAGATCCTGCTATGTCTGTGCCATGCAATTGGATACAGCTGTGAAAATGACAGTGTAATTATCTCCAACATAAAAGGCTTTCAAAACTGGTAGAATAGAATGTATATCTGCGCACAGGGAAGAGATTACATGATACAGAACTGAAGGCACAAAACACATTCCCCTGCAGTGTCAGCAGGCCCTAAACTCTCATGCTCAAACAGTTACATGTTCTACACATCTGATTCTAATTTACTTGTTCTGGAGTGAGACTCAGGCACTGGTATTTAAAAAGGAACTAAAAACAAACAAAATAAGCGAATAGCAGTTGTCATGTGTGGCCCATGCTGAGAATCCTTGCTAGTAATAACTATCATTTTTGCACTTATAATGTAGCTGACATTGTTCCAAGCACTTTGTCTATAGAAATCACCAAATCCTTGCTCACAACAATCCCAATGGAAGGCTCTATTATTCTCCCATTTTATAGATAAGAAAAGTGAGGCCCAGAGAGGTTCTGCTGTTTGTTTATGGTCACACAGCTAGTGGATGGTAGAGGCAGTATTTACTGAATCCAGGCAAAGTGGTTCTAAAACTCCAGTGAAATCCATGGGCTGGCAGGGAAAGTAGAGGAGAACAAAATTCAGGAATTTTGAATTTGAATCTGTGGGAGAGGAATGTCATGACCAGCCAGGTTTAGTTACTGTAGCAGTGGTTCCCAACTCCTTTCTTAATAACTGCCTGGGAGCTGGGTGCAGTGGCTCACACCTGTAATTCTACCACTCTGGGAGGCCTAGTTGGGTGGATTGCTGGGGCTCAGGAGTTTGAGATTAAGCCTGAGCAAGATTGAGACCCTATCTCTAAAAATAGCCAGGCATTGTGGCAGGTACCTGTAGTCCCAGCTACTTAGGAGGCTGAGGCAGGAGGATCTCTTTAGACCAAGAGTTTGAGTTTGAGGTTGCTGTGAGCTATGATGCCACAGCACTCTATCCAGGGCAAAAGAGTGCGATTCTGTCTCAAAACAAACAAATAAACAAACAAACAAAACCACCTGGGGCATTCTTTAACTGCAGAGATTCCCAGACACCTCTGGAGATTTTGATTCTTGGGTCTGGGGCAGCACACAGGAAAATCTAGGTGTTTAGCAAGAGTACCAGGCAGGGCCGGCTCTGAACAGCCACACAGCGCTCAGAGGTGCCCCAAGCTTGGTTCAGGCCTCTGCTGTCAACAGCTTGAAATTCTCAATGATTTTATCTTCTAACATGTGTTTGGTAAGTGAGGGGACAATGTGGCATGATGCACTGGGGGCCTGGGGACTCAGCACCCCTGAGATCGCCATTGCAGTTCCCCACATGTGCTGATGCTCCAGGTTTGGCCAAATCCCCAAACCCGCCCGTGCTCTATGACCACTGCTACTTTCTGTCCTTTACCCTTTGTCCCTGGAGGGGCCTGGGTATAAATATGGGGAGGGTCAGAGTTGGGTGTACCGCCTGCAACATCTTGCAGTGGTGGCCATTCCTGTCATGGGCTGGTAGCACCCCAGCATATCTGGCGGGTAGTGATGTCTTGGCAGGGTTGGTGAGTCTCACGTATGTTGGCACAAGATGTTTAAGAGTCCCTGGGGGTCACCTGTCTGCAATGAGTTGAGGCCATGAGTTTAAGGGAATAAAAGATGCTTGGCTCAGCCTCCACAGAGCCTGCCCCGGCTAGGTGTGGCACATGGGTCAGCGGCTGGTGGGATGGAAGACTGCAGCCCTCAGGCCTCAGCATGGCTGTCCTGTGAGGCTCCCCACTTGCCCTGCCCATGCCTCCTGCTTGGGGGAACCTGCTCTTCCTCCTCCCAACCTCTGCGACTCTGGCTTGCCCAGGGACAAGCAACAAAACATAAATTGTGTCATTTCAGTGATTCTGCACCTGAGTTAAATGCTCTTATATTTGCATTTTAAATTGACATTGAACAATATAAGGATGGACAGTGATTAATATTCATGCTGATAATTTGCATTTTAATTTTTCTTTACTTAGAACAACATGCATTAAAGAGCAGATAAAAATAAACCATGACCAGTCAAGGGAGAGAGACCACAGAAGAAAGGGAGAAAGTTTACAGGTTAGTACCTTTCACAGCATGTTGTTCCAGCCTTTTGAACAAGGCGCCTTTCATTTTCACTTCACACTGGGCCCTGGTTGCAGGGATTCTTAGTCAGGGAAGTTCAGGAAACTATAGAGCAGGGGTCCTCAAACTTTTTAAACAGGAGGCCAGTTCACTGTCCCTCAGCCCGTTGGAGGGCCGAACTGTGGGCTCTGGGACGAGTCAGCTGCTAAGCAGGACAGGCAGCGGTGGCAAAAACACCCAGATAAATGTCCTAGGCCGGCCGCCCGCGGGCCATAGTTTGAGGACGCCTGCTGTAGAGGAATATGGGTTGAGGAAAATGTTAACCTTGGGTCTTTGGGGTGCCAGTAGCTGTCTCATTTTCCTGGACATTTTAACAAAGGTCATTGCTGAGGACATCAGTCTTCCCAGCCCCTTAGCTATCAGGAATTTCTAGGAAGACATCACAGCTTCCTTTATGGTCAAGCCAGACTGCTAGCAACAGAGCTGGGCCAGTGGGAACATCCTCCTGCACAGCCCGGTGGGCCTCAGCATTTGGCCTGGATGGACATTAGCCCAGGGAGAAGGGTAGCTGCAATTCCTGGGAAATGCCCTGGGCGATTTGTAACCAGCGATCTATTTGTACATGCATGTCTGTTATACACAGGTGTAATTTTGTCTGATAAAATACAGGATGCCCTATTAAATTTAAATTAGTATGTCGTATTTGGGATATACCGGTACTTATACCAAAAAATGAATTGCTGTTGATCTTAGTACTTACTTGGGCGTCCTTTATTTTGTTTCTTAAATCTGGCGACACCAATCAAAGATCCAGATTCTGGCTCTGGTTCTGCCCTAAGTAGGGGTTGGAGCAAAGAAGTCCGGCTCCTCAGGCCTCTGGTTAAAAGGAGCCCCCTCCTTACAATCCAGGTGATGGGGGACCGTCAGAGACACTAGGGCAGGTTAGCTCACAGAGGAGAGCTCTGGCAGGGAGTGGATGCTGGAGCGCAAGCAGTACATGGCCACAGGGATTGGGGTGCGAAGGGGAGAGGGGACTCACGTGAGTGTAGGTGTAAGGTGTGCTCCTGTGAATGCCCCGAGTCCGCAACCCACTTCAGCGGGCCTGGGGTCTGGCCTGGATACTTGTCTTTTCTAAACTGCCCGGGTGATTGTGAGAGCCTGCCAAGGCTGAGGAACGGACGGAGCGCCTGGACGGCTTCAGGGATGGCTTAGGGGCTGGAGGTGGTCTGTGCACCTGGGCCGGACTTGCAGAGCTGGGAGCACACGTGGATGGCACCTGGGTCACTCCTGCCTGCGAGAAGAATCAGACGCGGAAGAACTGAGGGGGGTCCAGGACCTCATCCGGCTCCCCGCACAGAGCTTCCACCACTGACTGTGGCCAGAGGCTGCTCCAAGTCCCGGGGTCGGGCCCGCACCAGTGTCTGCGCTCCCGGCTGTTGTGGGGTGAGAGCGCCGCGGCGCTGGACCGCGCTAGGTGGCGTCCGAGAGCGACTGGCCCTCCCTGGGGCGCTCGCGCGGTTACCGCATGCTGCTCGGGCGATCACCTCCTCCCTGTGGAGTCCCCGGTGCCGCGACCCTGGCGCAGGCCTGTTGGGGGGGATCCCGTGCTTTAGCTTAGACTTTTAAGCTAAGTCTTATTACAGAAGAGTCGAAAAGACTTTAAAAATATACTCTGAACCTTCTTCAGACCCAGCGCTTTGTCCGGCCTCTAGGAGAGATGTACAGTCATGCGCCCTCAGAGGTTTGGGTCAATAGCAGCCAGCACAAGACGGTGGTCCCATGAGGTTATCATGGAGATAAACAGTCCTATGGCCTGGTGACATCGTGGCACAAGTCATTACTCAAGAGTTTGTGGCGATGCCGCTAGAAACAAACCTACCGTGCTGCCGTATGAAAGTAGAGTATATGCAGTTACGTACAATGCATGACGCTGGATAGCAAATGACTATGTTACTAGTGTATGTATTTACTATCCTATAATATTTGTGATTATTTAGAGTGTACTGCTTCTGCTTATATTTTTAAAAAGTTAATTGCAAAATAGCCTAAGACAGGCCCCTCAGGAGGTATCCAGAAGGCACTGTTACCACAGGCGACAGTCCTTCTGCCTTTGACGGCCCCTGAAGACCTTCCAGGGGGGCAAAATGTGGAGGTGCAAGACAGAGATATTCATGATCCTGACCCTATGTAGGCCTAGGCTCATGTGTGTGTTTGTGTGTTTCAACAAAAAAGTTTAAAAAGTAAAAACATAAAAAAAGGTTTAGAAGAAAACTTATAGAGTTAAGGATATGAAGAAAATATTTTTGTTCAGCTGTGCAATGTGTTTGTATTTTAAGCTAAGTCTTATTACAGAAGAGTCAAAAAGATTTTAAAAATATACTCTGTTACCTACTGATTCCAAGAAAGAAAAATAAGTAAATATAAATAAAGATTATATAAAATAAAGATTAAATAAAAATATAAAAGTTTAGGGTGGCACCTGTGGCTCAAGGAGTAGGGCACTGGCCCCATATACCGGGAGTGGCAGGTTCAAATCCAGTGCTGGCCAAACTGCAAAAAGTAAAATACAATAAATACACACACACACACATATATATATAAGTTTATTGGCTGGGCAACGCCTGTAATCATAGCACTCTGGGAGGCTGAGGTAGGTGGATTGCTTAAGGTCATGAGTTGGATACCAGCCTGAGCAAAAGTAAGACCCCCGTCTATACGAAAAATAGAAAAACTGAGGCAAGAGGATCCCTTGAGCCCAAGAGTTGGAGGCTGCTGTGAGCTATGACGACATGGCACTCATTCTTCCCAGGGCAACAGCTTGAGTCTCTGTCTCAAAATAAATAAATAAATATATATATATATATATATGCGCATACATATATGTTAATCAAGCAAAAAAGTTACAGTAAGCCAAGGTTTATTTATTATGAAAGAAAGAAAATGATTTTAAATTAATCGAGTGTGGAGTAAGTGCACAGTGTTTATAGTTTCTACAGCAGTTACAGTGATGTCCTAGGCCTTCACCTTCACTTCACTCACCACTCACTCACTCACTGACTACGTACAGCAACTTCCAGTTCTCCAAGCTCTCTGACAAGTGCCCCATACAGGTGTACCATTTTTAATCTTGTATATTGTATTTTGACTGTTCATTTCTATGTTTAGATACATAATCACCATTGTGTCCCAGTTGCCCACAGTACTTGGCACAGAAATGTTCTGTACAGCTTTGTAGCTTAGGAACTCTAGGCTAGACCATGCAGCCTGGCTGTGTAGTAGGCTATGCCACCTAGGCAAACTCTGTGGTGTTGGCACAATGATGAAATCACCTGATGACAAGTTTCTCAGAAGGTCCCTGTCATTAAGTGACACACATCTGTAATTTGATCCATGTTCCCTCCCTTCCATTCTGTCTTGAAAGGGTGTCCAAGGTCAGATGCACCTTCTGTCCCACAAATTTGGAAGATTTTCAGTTTCCCTGCTCCAGGCATGGAGAGGACGGCAATTGGCAAGAAAATCATGTTTTTAAAAACAGGAAATTTATCAGAACACATTCAAATGAATGTATTTTTGACATTAATATGTTGGGAGAAAAAGTTCATAAATGGGCGGTGCCTGTGGCTCAGTGAGAAGGGCGCCAGCCCTATAAACCGAGGGTGGTGGGTTCAAACCCAGCTCCGGCCAAACTGCAACAAAAAATAGCCGGGCATTGTGGCAGGCACCTGTAGGCTCAGCTACTCAGGAGGCTGAGGCAAGAGAATTGCTTAAGTCCAAGAGTTTGAGGTTGCTGTGAGCTGTGACGCCATAGCACTCTCCTACCGACGGGGACAAAGTGAGACTCTGTCTCAAAAAAAAAAAAAAAGTTCATAATGAGGACCTTAAGATATTATAAAATTTGAATCAAGAAGGATCCAATCTTGTTCAGTGTTATTTTCTGGTAGAGTGCCTTAAGATTTAGTTTTTAGTTTTTCTTTATTTTTTTAGAGATAAGGTTTTACTCTGGCACCCAGGCTGCAGTACAGTGGCATGATCATAGCTCACTGGTATCTCAAATTCCTTAGCTCAAAAGATCCTTCCACCTCGGCTTCTCAAGAACCTGGGACCATAGGTATGTACTACCATACCAAGATAATTTTTTGTAGAGATAGGGTCTCTCTATGTTGCCCAGGGTGGCCTTGAGCTCCTGGCCTCAAGAAATCCTCCTGCCTTGGCCTCCCAATGTGCTAAGATTACAGGTGTGAGCCGCCATGCCATTAAGAATTTTTAAATTTCGGATTGCATGTGAAAACCCCACACTGTACCCCAGAAGTGCGTTAATGTACATAGTTACCATTCAATAAAAAAAAAAAAAAGAATTTTTAAAAAGGCCCCAGCTCACTCGAGTCTTGTCCTCTCCTCTTTAGACATAATGTTCTTTACTACTCGTTCCACCACCTTCTCCAGCAATTACCAGTCCCTGGGCTCAGTCCAGGTGCCCAACTACAGTGTCTGGCCATCAGCAGCGCAGCCAGCGTCTATGCATGTGCCGGGGGCCGGGGCTCCTGGATTTCCGTGTCCTGCTCCACCAGCTTCTGGGGTGACTGGACATCCAGGGGCCTGGCCACAGGGATGGCCAGGGGTTTGGCAGGAAAAGGGGACATCCAGACTGAGAAGAAGACCATGCAAGAACTGACCTCCTCTGTCCTGGCCTCCTACCTGGACAGAGTGAGGAACCTGGAGACCGATAATTGGAGGCTTGAGCAAAATCCGGGAACACCTGGAGAAGAAGGGGCCCCAGGTCAGAGACTGGGCACATTACTTCAAGACCATCGAGGACCTGAGGGCTCAGATCTATGCCAATTCTGTGGACAATGCCCGCATTGTTCACAATGCCCATCATGCTGCCGATGACTTTAGAGTCAAGTATGAGACAGAACTGGCCAATCTGTGGAGAGTGACATCCATGGGCTCTGCAAGGTCATTGATGACACCAATATCACTCAACTGCAGCTGGAGTCAGAGATGGAGGCTCTCAAGGAGGAGCTGCTCTTCATGAAGAAGAACCATGAGGAGGAAGTAAAAGTCCTACAAGGCCAGACTGCCAGCTCGGGGTTGACTGTGGAGGTAGATGCTCCCAAATCCCAGGACCTGAGCAAGATCATGGCAGACATGCCGGCCCAGTATGATGAGCTGGCTCCGAGGAACCAAGAAGAGCTGGTCAAGACTTGGTCCCAGCAGATTCAGGAGAGCACCTCAGTAGTCACCTCACAGTTTTCTGAGGTTGGAGCTGCTGAGACAATGCTCACAGAGCTGACGCGTACAATCCTTGGCAATCGAACTAGACTCCATGAGAAATCAGAAGTCCAGGTTGGAGGACAGCCTGAGGGAGGTGGAGGCCCACTACACCAGGCAGATGGAGCAACTCAATGGGGTCCTGCTGCATTTAGAGTCAGAGCTGGCACAGACCCGGGCAGATGGGCAACGCCAGGCCCAGGAGTATGAGGCACTGCTGAACATCAAGGTCAAGCTAGAGGCTGAGATCGCCATCTACCGCCGCCTGCTGGAAGACAAGGAGAACTTCAACCGCGGTGATGCCCTGGACAGCCGCAACTCCATGCAAAACATCCAAAATACCACCACCTGCGGGATAGTGGACCGCAAAGTGGTGTCTGAGACCAATGATACCAAAGTTCTGAGACACTGAGGCAGTAGAGCAGCGTGCTCTTATACCAATAAAGAGTTCAGAAGTACCTGGAAAAAAAAGAATTAAAAGAAATTTAGAACAAGGGAGCCATTACTGATGCATCTACTAATGGTAGCCCTCCCTAAAGTAGAACATTATAGAAACAAAAAATGCAAAACCAACAGCCAAACATACTTTGAAGTAAGATGTTATCTTTGAGATTTGAGTATTTAAAAGATTTCCTTTTGAAAAACTTGAGTTAGCTTTTGGAAAATGGTCTTTCCCACGTTACTAGATATTTTTAAATCTCTCCCTATATTTTCATATTTATATTTTTTTGAGACAGAATATTACTCTGTAGTCCTAGGCTAGAGTGCTGTGGCTTCATAGCTCACAGCAATCTCAAACTCCCAGGCTCAAGTGATCCTCTTGGCTCAGCCTCCCTAGTAGCTGGGACTACAGTTGTCTGCCTCAACACCTGGCTAGTTTTTCTGTTTTTATTAGAGCTGAGGTCTTGCTCTTGCTCCAGGCTGGCCTCCAACTCCTGAGCTCAAGCAATCCACCTGCCTCGGCCTCTCAGAGTGCTAGGTTTATAGGCATGAGCCACCTCACCTGGCCATTCCCTACCTCTTAAAAAAAATTTGGCTCGGCGCCTGTGGCTCAATAGGCTAAGGTGCCAGCCACTTACACCTAAGATGGCGGGTTCGAATCCCCAGCCCGGGCCCGCCAAACAACAATGATGGCTGCAACCAAAAAATGGCCGGGTGTTGTGGCGGGCACCTGTGGTCCCAGCTACTTGGGAGGTGGAGGCAGGAGACTTGCTTGAGCCCAGGAATTGGAGGTTGCTATGAGCTGTGATGCCATGGCACTCTACCCAGGGGGACAGCTTGAGGCTCCGTCTCAAAAAAAATTTATTCAACTACCATTTACTTGCCAGCCTTTGAATTAGACCCTCAAAATACAAAAAACAGTTAAACCATCCCTGTTCCTAGGAAATTCATAATCCAACTCAGAGAGAAAAGAAGACTTGTAAATAGTGTAAATAGGTGTGGAAACGTGGATTTTAGGGTTTGGAAACAGAGGAACAAGGGTTAATTTTTTTTTTAAATGTGTATTGTAAAAAAAAATTTGTATTATGAAAATGTTCAAACAGTAATATAATGAATCCTCATTCATTACCTATCACCCAACTCACAAAATTAGTAATATTATCATATTGCCAGTCTTGTTTCATACCTTTTTTTTCTTTTTCTTCTTTTTTCCCAAATGTCTGAGGCAGGAAAACAAGGCTGCCCACTGATGGCAGTCCTGACAATGGTCCTCAGTCGCTGATGTTGGCCTCTGTCCTTGGCTGGGGAGAAACTGGACCCTCCATAGCCCCGAGAGAGAGGCCCTTTGTTTCATACCTTGATGGTTACTTTTCTTCCTTTTTTTCAGTGTTATTAAGCTTTAATTACATATCATATTATTTACCCACTCTAAATGTATACCTCAAGGTTCAACCGTACTACAGACTGAGTGGCTTAAGTAACAGAAATTTATTCTCTGCCAATTCTAGAGACTAGAATTCCAAGATCAAGGTGACAGCACTGTTGGGTTTTCCTGAGGTGTCTTGTCTCTCCCTGGCTGTTAGATAGCCGTCCTCTCCCTTTTTCTTTTTTTTCCTCAGTTTTTGGCCGGAGCTGGGTTTGAACCTCTGGCATACGGGGCAGGTGCCCTACTCCTTTGAGCCAGAGGCACTGCCCCTCTTTGTCTTTTTTTTTAGAGACAGAGTCTCACTTTATCATCCTCAGTAGAGTGCCGTGGGGTCACAGTTCACAGCAACCTCCAGCTCTTGGGCTTAGGTGATTTTCTTGCCTCAGCCTCCCAAGTAGCTGGGACTACAGGCGCCCACCACAATGCCTGACTACTTTTTTTTTTTTTTTTGCAATTTGGTTGGGACTTGGTTTGAACCCACCGCTCTTGGTATATGGGGCCAGTGCCCTACTCACTGAGCCACAGGTGCTGCCTCCGCCTTTGTCTTTATATGGCTGTCCCTCTGTGTCCTAATCTTCTCTACTTTTTTTTTTTTTTTTTTTTTGAGACAGAGCCTCAAGCTGTCACCCTGGGTAGAGTGCTGTGGCATCACAGCTCACAGCAACCTCCATCTCCTCAGCTCAAGAGATTCTCCTGCCCCGCTTCCCAAGTAGCTGGGACTACAGGCACCTGCTATAATGCCTGGCTATTTTTGATTGCAGCTGTCATTGTTGTTTGGCGGGCCCAGGCTGGATTCCAACCCCCCAGCTCAGGTGTATGTGGCTGGAGCCATAGCCGCTTGGGCCACAGCACCGAGCCTTAATCTCTTCTACTTATACAGACATCAGTCATCTAATTAGTGCCCATCCACATGACCTCATTTAATCTTAACTACCCTGTTAAAGACTCCGTCTCCAAAGATAGTGATACTGAAGTACTGGGAGATATAACTTCAACATGTGGGTTTTGTTGGGGGTAGGGGACGGAATTCGGGCCACAACAGTGTCATTCTCATCATATTGAAGGGTCCATGCTGTCAGCATGACTCATCACTGTTCAAGCTGACCTTGATCACCTGTGTGAGGTGTGTCTGCCAGGTTTCTCCACTGTGAAGTTACTCCCTGTCCTCCCTGCTGTTTCATATTGTACTCTTTGGAGACAAGTTGCTGTGTGTACTTGAGTTAGGATTTATGTTCCATAAGCCTCTTAGAAGAATATACAGGGGTAAATCTTCATGACTTTGGACTTGGCAATGGATTCTTAGATGTGACACTAAAAGAATGAGCCACAAAAGAAAAAGTGGATATGGCTTGGTGCCTGTAGCTCAGAGGCTTGGGTGCCAGCCACATACACTGAAGCTGGTGAGTTCAAACCCAGCCTGGCCTGCTGAACAACAATGACAACTACAATCAAAAAATAGCCGGGTGTTGTGTTAGACACCTGTGATCCCAGCTGCTTGGGAGGCTGAGGCAAGAGAATCGCTTAAGCCCAAGAGATGGAGGTTGCTGTGAGTTGTGATACTACAGCACTCTACTGAGGGTGACATAAATAAGACTCTGTCTCAAAAAAAAAAAAAGAAAAAATGGATAAATAGGACCTCATAAAATGAACAACTTCTGTGTATTGAAGGACATTATCAAGAAAATGAAAAGACAATTGACAGAAAAGGCTTAGAACACACAACTCAACAGTACAAAGTCAAGAAATTCAATCTAAAAACAGACACAGGAACAACAACCACCTGAAGAGATGTTCAGCATCGGATGGCACCTGTGGCTCAAAGGAGTAGGGGGCCAGCCCCATATGCCGGAGGTAGTGGGTTCAAACCCAGCCCCGGCCAAAAACTGCAAAAAAAAAAAAAATTAAGAGATGTTCAGCATCATTAGTTGTTAGGGAATATACATTAAGACCCCATAACAAGGTAATACTTCATATAACTATTATCAAAAAAAGAAAATAACAAGCATTGGTGAGGATGTGGAACCCTCATACGCTGCCAGTGGGAAGAAAAAAATAGTACAGCCATTGTGGAAGAAGGGGTGGTTCCTCAAAAAGTGAAACAGAGTTACCTTGTGACCTAGCAATTCCACTCCTAGGTATATGCCCAAAAGAACTGACAGTGTGTACTTAACACACACACACACACACACACACAATCACAGCAGCACTACTCACAATAGCCAAAAGGTGGAACTAGTCCAAATGTCCACCAATGGATGGGTGAATAAGCAAATTGTGTCTAAATATATGTTGGAATGTTAGTAAGCCACCAAAAGGAACAAAGCAATGATTTATACCTTAATGTGGGTGAACCTCAAAAGCATATGTACATAAAGAAATCAGACACAGGCTCAGCGCCTGTGGCTCAATCGGGTAAGGCGCCAGCCACATACACCTAAGGTGGCAGGTTCGAATCCCCAGTACGGCCCGCCAAACAACAATGATGGCTGCAACCAAAAAATGGCTGGGCGTTGTGGCGGGCACCTGTGGTCCCAGCTACTTGGGAGGCTGAGGCAGGATACTCGCTTGAGCCCAGGAGTTGGAGGTTGCTATGAGCTGTGATGCCATGGCACTCTACCCAAGGGGATAGCTTGAGGCTCCGTCTCAAAAAAAAAAAAAAAAAAAGAAATCAGACACAGAAGGCTGCGTACTATATGATTTTATTTAATATGAACTATCCAGACTAGGTAAATCCACAGAGACTGAAAGCAGACCAACAGTTGCTGGGGCTTGGGTGGGGATTGGGGGAGAGATCAATAGTTGCTGGGGCGTGGCGGGGTGAGGGGAGAAGGTGGGGGGCGGAGGGGGAGGTGGAAATGCAGAGCCCCTGCTTGATGAGTGTGGGGTCTCCTATGGGGATGATGAACATGTTCCACAACCAGGTATAAGTGATGGTTGTACAGCATTGTGGAAGTACCAAATGCCACTGAATTGTTCACTTTAAAATAATTGATTTGGCCGGTGCGGTTGGCTCACGCCTGCAATCCTAGCACTCTGGGAAACCGAGGTGTGTGGATTGCTTGAACTCAGGAGTTTGAGACCAGCCTGAGCAAGAGTGAGACCTCGTCTCTATTAAAAATAGGAAACCTAGCCCAGTGTGGTGGTGGGTGCCTGTAGTCCCAGCTACTCTGGCAGCTGAGGTAGAAGGATCGCTTGAGCCCATGGCACTCTACCCAGGGTGGCAGAGTGAGACTCTGTCTCAAAAAAGTAAAATAAAAAATAAGTTAATTTTATGTTAGGTGAATTTCACCTTAATTTTAAAAAATTATGTTGAGGATGGAGGTAGGGACAACGTCCACCAGCCAGGTTTCCCTGAAAAGGCCCAGAATGTTTTGCTCAGCTCTGCGCTTCAGTATTTGAGCCAACCATGTATATTTGAACATTCAGGAATGTACTTGAACGTTAAGGAATTTAAGCCACAGGCTTACTCCTGGCTTCCTTCCAAGGAACTACAACCATCAGGAGTATCTGCTTCCAGAGGCAGATTTGGCTTGAGCCTTTTGATAAAGCGGATGTGGGATCCTC
Source organism: Galagoides demidoff (assembly GCA_963574575.1). Classification (NCBI taxonomy): domain Eukaryota; kingdom Metazoa; phylum Chordata; class Mammalia; order Primates; family Galagidae; genus Galagoides; species Galagoides demidoff. The sequence continues at coordinate 1,958 of CAUYQV010186800.1, read as the reverse complement.
GCTGTGCCCAAGAAGCAGAGGACCCTATTTCTGCCCCCCGATCTGGAACAGAGGTGCTTCTCTATTAACCAAAGCACAGAGATACAAGAAATCTTTGTTTAATTCCCAGGTCAGTCATGGCTCCCTATAAGCCTAACATACTGTCTGAGTCATTGTTTGTCTTTCTGTAAAATGGGATCTCTTGCATTTTTATTCAAATTGAAGACATTTTATTAGCATGAATATATTGATTGTTGGGGGGTTGTAGAAATCCCAGAAATTCATCATGAGATTTATTCCTTGCAGTTGTGCCACATTTCAATTCAATGTGTTTTTTTTGTTTATTTGTTTAATTTTCTTTTTTTTTTTAATTGTTGGGGAATCATTGAGGGCACAATGAGCCAGGTTACACTGCTTATGTTTGCTGGGTGAAGTCCCTCTAATAATAGTGTCCCAACCTCAAGAGGTGTGTCACACACCCTGGCCCCACACACCCCGGCCCCACACACCCCTTCCTCCTTCCCTCTCTCCGCTCTCCCATTTCTCCTCCCCGTACCACGTACTAGCATCAATTGTCCTCATATCAAAAGTGAGTACATTGGATTCTTGCTTCTCCATTCTTGTGATGCTTTACTAAGAAGAATATCTTTAAACTCCACCCAAATTAATACAAACCATGTAAAGTCATCGTCCTTTTTTTAGTGGCTGAATAGTATTCCATGGTATACATATGCCACAGGTTGTTACTCCATTCCTGGATTGTGGGCATTTAGGTTGTTTCCACAATTTGGTAAAATTTTTTTTTTGTTTGTTCGTTTTTGAGACAGAGTCTCAAGTTGTCGCCCTGGGTAGAGTGCTATGGCATCACAGCTCACAGCAACCTCAAACTCTTGGGCTTAAGAGATTCTCATGCCTCTTGCCTCAGCCTACCAAGTAGCTGGACTACAGGTGCCTGCCAGAAAGCCCAGCTATTTTTTACTTGCAGTTGTCATTGTTGTTTACCAGGCATGGGCTGGATTCTCCAACCTGCCGGCTCTGGTGTATGTGGCTGGCGCCCTAGCCACTGAGCTATAGGCGCTGAGCCAGGTAAATATGATTTGATTGGTGCTCAATACCAGAGTTGTAGGGAGCCATCTATGGCTCTGGATAAAGGAGGTGCCAGGTTGGTTTGCCACATGAGACATGTGGGAGGGGTCTTTGAGGGACACGCCTCCAGCCGGGGAGGCAGTGCAGACAGGGAAGCCAGGCTGCAGTCCCAGCTACGGGCACAGCTAGAGGTTCAGCACAGGCCAGGAGAAACCCAGGAGGATTTCCAAAGCCAGAGCTGACCACTAAGGAGCCTCCAGGGCCCACAGCTGCTAGGGCACCATCTGCCTGTGAGTGGTTCCACCTCTCACTGTGACCACCGTCTTCCTATGTCCCACGATTTGCTCATGTGAGAGAACACCTGGCAATTGTAGGTTCTCTGCAGCTATTGGAAGGATGAGTTGATGAATGAATAAAGGGGTGAATGAAGGAAGATTGTGGAAGACAGCTGCGGGAGGGCCACAGGCTGGGCTGGGCGGGGCTCCTTGAGAACAGTGTATTTCCTTTTTCTTCCTGAAGTCTGTCTTTCCCATGTGACATCAAGAAGGTCGACTGGTGCTTGCTTCGGCAGCACATATATGAAAATTGGAACAATACAGAGAATATTAGCATGACCCCTGTGCAAGGATGACACGCAAAATTGTGAAGCATTCCATATTTTTTCATCAATGTACACAGCTATGATTTAATAAAAGAAAAAAAGGTTGAATTCACGTGCACCTGAATGTGCTCTTCCTTTCCTCTTAGCCTAAGTTTTTTTTTTTTTTTTTTTTGAGACGGAGCCTCAAGCTATCCCCCTGGGTAGAGTGCCATGGCATCACAGCTCATAGCAACCTCCAACTCCTGAGCTCAAGCGAGTCTCCTGCCTCCGCCTCCCAAGTAGCTGGGACCAC
>CAUYQV010186797.1:0-27548 GCA_963574575.1 Galagoides demidoff | reverse complement strand
TACTCCACTAAGTTTTTACCTTCAATTTAATATTAAACACAATCTGGGCCAGGTGCAGTGGCTCATGCCTGTAAACCTAGGAATCTGGGAGGCTGAGGAAGGTGTTCAGGAGTTCAAAACTAGCCCGAGCAAGAGCAAGATTCCCATCTCTACTAAAAACAGAAAAAGTAGCCAAGAATTGTAAAGAACCCCTGTAGTCCCATGTACTTGGTAGGCAGAGGTAAGAGGGTCACTTAAACCCAAGAGTTTCAGGTTGCTGTGAGCTATGATGCCACAACATTCTACCAGGGTGGCAGAATCAGACTCTGTCTCAAAAAATAAATAAATAATAAATAAAATAAAAATGATCTATGGGCAGTACCTGTGGCTCAAAGAGGTAGGGTGCTGGCCCCATATGCCAGAGGTGGTGGGTTCAAACCTAGCCCTGGCCAAAAACGGCAAAAAAAAAAAAAAAAAATCCTATGATGTACATGCAACTAGATTGATTTTACAAATGAGATAATGCTTGGAAAAGCTACTTAACTTGCCCAGTCATACAGCTTGTAAAGAAGAGTGGGAAGTAATACCCAAGCGGTTCTGACTCCAAAGCCAGTAACCTGTCATTGCAGTGCGGTACACATTTGGAAAGCATATTGATTTATACTGGTTCTCTGTGTGGGCTAGCTAAGTGAGCAAAAGTGATAGGCATTGTTTACCTGTCAGGCCTAGAAGTTCTTCACTCCTCCTAGACCCTACACCATAGGCCAGTGGTTCTCAACCGTCCTAAGGCCTCCTAATGCCATGATCCTTTAATACAGTTCCTCATGTTGTGGTGACCCCCAACCATAAAATTATTTTCGTTGCTACTTCATAACTGTAATTTTGCTACTGTTATGAATTGTAGTGTAAATATCTGATATGCAGGATGTATTTTCATTGTTACAAAGGGGTCGTGACCCACAGGTTGAGAGCCGCTGCTCTAGGCCATCTAGAGACTCAACCTTTGTGTGTCCTGGTAACTCCTCCTGTATGTTGCTTGGGGAATTGCAGCCATAGATTTCCTAGTGTATTGTTTCAATATATCAATATTTACATAGTCACAGTAAAACATATACATAATCTATTAACCTGATAGTAAGGTCTATTTTAATGAAATAAATTTGGCATACCTTTTAATTACCCAAAAGCCACAAATGTGCAACACACTCATCTCTGGTATCTATTAATTGATTTATTTCATTAGACTGAAGGTTTTATATATTTTACGAGGGCCCCTTTTCAACTAGCTATGCAGTCTTAGACAAACTATTAAGTTTGGTAAAATCATAAGGTTCAGTCATTGTGTTTTTAAGCATTAATTTTAAGCCTTTAAGTGAGTAATTTGCATTTTAGTCATTCTGCATTCTGACTCTGGACTAAGTGCCAGGAAGCCTGGAAACCTGAGAAGAGCATCATCTCACTCCTCAAGGAATGCACAGTTTACAGCAATAAACAAAATCCATCTCAATTAAAGTGTCAAACAAACAATGTCACAGTACAGCACAAATTAATTTCCCCCAAATTTGCTTGGGCAGTAAGTGCTGGCAGCGTGGAGGGAAGGTAATCATTTGGCTGAAGTGGGTGGTTCAGAAAGAGGTCAGGAAAGAGTAGGACTATGATATTGATGAGAAACTAGAGCAATGTCATGATTTTCTAGAATTGACCTTGAGGATAAATCTACATGTATCGTGGTTGTTACATTTACATACATATCTATAGCCCCTATGTTCATATCTTATATACCCGCTCATGTGGAAATGCATAAACACAGTAAGCCAGGGGTCCTCAACCTTCCTAATGCTACGACCCTTTAATACAGTTCCTGTGGGTCACAGCCCACAGGTGGAGAGCCACTGAGAGTAAGCAAAACGTCAGAAGACTTAGATTCTGGTCCCAACGCTGCCAGTAATTGTGTGAGCGTGAGTGAGTTGTTAGACCTCTTGGGTCTAAATTTTGTCACCTCTAAGATTCAGGCAACCAAGTAGAAGAGTCTCAAGTTTTCTTCCAGTTTAATATCATAATTATATGATTCTATATTTGAAAAAGCAAGGAAGGGAAATTGCACAAGAAAAACTTTAACACCTTTGCTAGCTGTACCTCTGTAGTGTAAAACCTTTTTGCTATAGCACAAACACACTTTCCTCTTTTTGGCAAAAAAAAAAGGAAAAATGACAATTCCTGAAATATGTCCTAAATGTTCATTAGGTTCTAATGACAACATTATAAATGAATATCTAGTGACAGTCTTGTCACCTATTAATAGCTCATAATTTCAGACGGGGGAATTCTGGGATTTATGCAAATGAAAGATAGGATTCTCTGTTATACTCTCTTGGTAAACTTCCAATATGCTGACTTAATAGTGTATGGGGGGGAAGACATATATTATACGGGAGTTAATGAATTATTATTCTAAAAGTAGCTTTGTTGCACTCATTTGCATATAATGTTAATTTTTACCAAATGTTTCATTTTAAAACATAGAAAAATGATCAAAAGGTATAAAGTATGCTAATAAACTTTTTATTACAAATATATTGTTGCCCTTGATTCTGGGAGATAATTGTTTTAAAAAAATTTTTAAACTCTCAATGGTAAAGTGATTCTTTTAATAAAAATAATATTGAAGGGCAGCGCCTGTGGCTCAAAGGAGTAGGGTGCCAGCCCCATATGCCGGAGGTGGCAGGTTCAAACCCAGCCCCGGCCAAAAACTGCAAATAATAATAATAATAATAATAGCAGTAAATAATAATACTAATATTGAAAATATTTATACACTTTTGAATTGAAAGGACCTTAGAGATGATCAGGTTTAAACTCTTTGTTTTATTAGCAGGGATGCAGGGGCTGGGAGAACAGAAGCAATTTATTCACACGGCTAACCAGTGGCAAGTTTCAGAAGAGAACCCAAGTTCCTGAGTCCCAAGTTCAGTGCCTTTTATACAGGGCCACATTATCTCAAACAAACATGTAGTGTTTGCAGTTAAAAGATTTATAACACTATTTAGTTTTCTTATCAGTTAACTCCTTATGAGTTATTTGGGGACTGAAATACAAGTCCAGCAGAAGGGAAATAGAGAGGGCTGCCAGCCACAGAGACAATAATAAAACACTAAACCTATAAAATAGTATTTGGTAAATTACTGTCATTCAACTATCATCTTCATGATTTTTGCTCTTTATAGACTATTTATACTATGTATTTACCTTTTTGCCCTTAAGTCAATGCTTTTTAGTTCAATAAAAGCATGTTAAGAGAAATTTGCGTTACCCTAATAAATGGAAAGCCAGGAATACACGTTTTAACTAAAAGACAATGAAAAAAAAAAAAAAAGTAACAGGAACATACTCCTGCTAATGAAATTCTAACAAGCTGCTGTTATTTATCAGAGGCTCTGTGCCTGGAACCTGCTCTGTCTTTGTTTTAAAAAGGAGTGCAGAAGTGGGGAGATTAGCAAGTGTTAGAGGTGTTAACGACGTTAGCACCCAACTAAGATATTTTTCCCTTGACATTTAAAGATAATTGAAAAGGAAATGACTTTCTCACAATATGATTCAGTGTCTTCAGTGTCCTGTCCCATCTAAATCACCTCCTGCACCATCTGCCTTGTGCATCTCACACTTAGGAAAACGCCAGGCTAGGATGAGACATCTCAGTTATTTAGGCCTCTAACACGTTTCCGACCAAGGAGCCATAGAGCAGGGAAGCTGAAGGAAATCTCGGCAGTCATCCAAGTAACATGGTACGAGGGTAAAAGTACAAATTCTGGAAATAGTAGTCTAGTCTGCATCTTGCTACTTAACTATAAGGAAAGTAACTGCTCTGAGCCTCGGTTTCCTTATTTGCAAAATGGTGATAATAATAGAACGTATCTCAAAGGGCTGCTGTAAAAATCATCTGAGAAAACGCAGAATAAAACTTGGAAACGTTTACTGAGTATATTGTAAGTGCCAAGGTTTGCAGACGTGATAGTTTGAATCCTTGCAACAGTCTATAAAGGTAGATATTGTTAATCTCATTTTACACTTGAGAAAACTAAAGCATAAGAAAGTTTGATTCCCCCGAGCTGGTACATGGCTGAACAGGAATTAAAGCCCTTTTTTTTTCTTATCTTCAATTCATACCTTCTTAGCAATTATGTGTTCGACGTGTGAATACAATGGTTTGGGTGGGGGGAGAGGATATCTCAGATGGATAGGACACTACAGGCAAAATTGCCACATATAAGATATATAGAGGCAGCTGCAGATTATTTTATTAGCTTCTGTGCTGCATAGTGAACCACTGCAAAACCCCGTGCCTTTTTTTCTCTCTACTCATATTCCAGACTTTGTGTTTGGTGCATGTTGTTAATTCCACACACTCCCTCATGTTCCTTGGATCAGCAGCAACTCAGGTCTGTTCTCACAGTGGGTCACAGAAAGAGCAAGCAAGAGCAGGCATCCCCAAACTACCGCCTCCTGAAGACCTTTATCCGGCCCGCGGGGTGTTTTTGCCACTGCTGCCTGTCTTGCTTAGCAGCTGACTCGTCCTGGGTTCTGCAGTCCAGCCCTTCAACGGTCTGAGGGACAGTGAAGTGGCCCCCTGTTTAAAAAGTTTGAGGACCCCTGCTCAAGAGAATGAACCAAACCACATGTACATTTAAAACCTCACCTTCCATTAGCCACAGCAAAGCACGTAACCAACCTCAAAGTGGAGTGGGAAATGATACTCTACTCCATTGGAAATAAAAAGTAGAGCGAATATTTATTGGAAAATATTCTACCCTGTCCCGTCCCACGGGACGCAGTTATTTGTGGGGGCGAAGGGGACCGAGCCTGAAAAACAATGGGCGAGAAAGAGAGAACGAGACCAAGCAGACTCCTTGTCAAGGTCTGTTTAATGGCGGCCAAAAGCCGGTTTATAAAGCTTACAGGTGAACAGGGGGCGGAGGGAGTGGGGGGAAGAGTAAAGAGGAAAGGTGTCCTTCGCTGATTGGCGGATTTCAGGTTCAGGTTGTCAGCTGGTTGCCCGGGCACGGGAACAGTCGCCATCTTTAATTTAAACAAAGGAATCCCTACCATGCGGTCAGTCACCGAGTAAGAAGTTGCCATGGTTACGTAGGATATACGCAAGTGGGGCAGGGCACGTAATTTTTGAACATTTTGTACATGCGCTTTGGGGGAGGGGACAGCTCGGCGGGAGCCGAGGATCTTTTTTGGCTTCCCACACTACCCTGCCACCATTATGGTAGAGAGTCTACCAAGGGGAGTAACAGAACAGATTTCTGGAAAGACAATTGGAGCATGATTAAGGAGCACCCAAGTGCCAAAGGACGTGGATGTGACCCTGCAAAATGCATGGAACCACTGAAGTTTCTAACATGAAGCCTGATTCTCACCCATTTTATCTCATTTCCTTGGCGCTCCTTTGCACCAATTCACAATATTGTGTAAGTAAACAGTGATGGTAAACTAATGCTACCATATGGGTACAGAGCATTGCAATCTGCAGCACTGTGAAATATTCAATAATGATAGGTCAATCATTACAGCAAAATTCTAAGGAATAAGTAGTAAAAGAGAGATCTCTCCAATTCCATGGACAGAATGACTGTGCAATTATGGAATTGGGGATTAGGGGAGGGATATGTGTCTTTAACTGTATATTACCATTTAGATGCTCTGAGTTTTGTGCCATGTATATACATCGCCTAATAAAAATAGAAATTGAAAGTTATTTCCCCAAATAAAAATAAACAGGATTTTTTTCCCTAAGGATTCACTAGTCTAGGACGAAATACGTGATTGATCAGCTTCATTTATTTTCCATACTTCAGCTGCTGGACGTAGAGGAAGGAAAAGCTGTTCCTCCTACTGCTTAAAAAGGGGGACGTGGCACAGTCCTTTTACCGACCGCGGCTGCCCCTTTCCTTATGTATGTTCCCCTTCCACAGGTAGGAAGAGTCTCTGCGTGCATGCAGCTGCAGTGATAAGTTTTACTGATGGGCCCAATCATTTACTCCTTTCTAAACACACACAGAGAGAACAAACCTTGCCAACTGACGGTTTTATGTCATTCCACTAAAGGCAGAGTACATTTTACCGACCCTTGATTTGGGCTGAGCCATGTGACTTGCTCTGGGCAATGGACTGGGGGTAGAAAGGACAGGATGTTGGCTCTGAGTCTAGGTTTTAAGGTTTGTCACATGTTCCTATTCCCTTTCCAGCACTTTCTGCTAGCTCCATGAAAAGAAAGCCTTTGGCCAGCCTGTTGGTCCAAGCAAGACAAGAAACAAACATAGTAGACTTTATCCAACCTGCAGCTTGAGCTGCCCAGCTGGGCCAGAGCAGCAGGGCTGGAAGATAAATAAGTGCTTACAGCATGTTCATTGAGATTTGTGGCTTCTAGTTTTGCAGCCATAGGTGACTGATGCAACAAGAAAAAAATCGAGAAATATTTGATGCAGGTCCTCTTTTCCAAAGTGCATGGCCTGGGTGACTTCCTGCTCTTTTGTTAGGGAAGAAGACTCACTGACATCTGGTGAGCCTCTATCATGGTTCTAAATAGAGCTAAAGGCTTGACCTGCATTTCATCTTTTGATTTTTACACAATCCTATATAGACAGAGGCATTATGACCCTTTCATAAGAAAGGAAATAGAAGTCAATGAGCAATTTTCCAAAATTTATAAAGATAATAAATGGCAAAATGTGGATTTTAATCTAATTATATTTGACATCCCTCTCCCACCAAAATGCTCCTCTTCAGGAGTGGTAATCCAAGGCATGCCTTCGCCAGGAGCTCTTGTTCTGATCTAGCCAATTCACACGGTGAACACCAGGACTACCCTAGGACATAGCCAAAAACAGACCCACCAGGAGAGTGTTCGGGGACACACAGAGTTTTCATATTCATCTCCAGAGAGTCATTCCTAAGGGAGGCAAGATTCCTGTCTGGAGAGAGGGGCCCTGGGCAGTGTGCAAACTTCTGAGCTCAGAGCAGCCTGAGCTAATAAATCATTTGTGAGACAATAGCCTGCGGTATCAAGTTACTCCAAGCCCAATTTTGCCATCTCTGGATAAAAAATTGCACTCTGCACTGCAGACTGAGAGCTGGGAACAATTTGCTGCTTTAAAGTGCTAAGCCTTCTAGTGTCATCCTTTGTTTCCAAAGCTCTTGTAGCAGGCTTCTGCCGGGAAGGATAATAGGTCCCACTCCTTTGCAGAAAAGGTTCATACACTTGATTACTTAAAATGGTCAGAAAGATACATTGCCTACTTGCAAATCATTTTGGAATTCTCGACTGATTCTCCTAATAAAATAATCCTATTTGCTCCTCCTTACAGTTCAGTGAGGTCAGTTTTTATTACCCATGAGTTTTAGATGAGAAACTGAGTCTCTAAGAATAGCTCCTGTTTCTACACGTTACAATGAGCAGACCTGGGTTTGAAATCCTGACCTCTGCAACCAAGGGCAGGGCTTGTTCTTGACGACTGGTCACACGGTTTCACTGGATCTGAGATTTTATCATCATGTGGTCTCCTTGGGTATAAAAATTGCCCTAGTGATCCTCTATGAAAATGCAAATTACCTGCCAAGATGTTTATGACTTTTACTCTGTGGTATAGAGGAGTTAATTATGGGATAACCTGGAAAGACTGGACCTTCCTTAGAAACAGACCTAGCCCACTTGCTTCATTTTGGACCTGGAAACACTGAGATCCAGAAAGGGAGAAACTTTCCCAAGGCTGTATAGGTAAGTTTGTAATAGAAATTGAAAAGTATTTTCACATCAGAAAAGTAACCCACTCTCTTCTTTACAGAGCCAATCTGAAGCAAAATGTATTAAAAAGCCTTCTTAAAAATTTGCAGTGTTTTAGCAAGCCCTGTTCTCTCATAACCTTCTGAAATAGACAGGCGGGCCTTTGTTCCTCCATTTCTCAGACCAAGTTACGGTATCCAGAAAGACTAAGTATCTTGGATCAAAATACTCTAGAGTGGGTTGCTAGAGGTCATGGAGAAACCAGCCCCTTCAATTTTAAAGGAAGTTCAGTTGGATTTATTTATTTGTTTTTTACATGCACTTGTTGCCCAGAGAATATATATGCCAACTACAGCACTAGAGCTGGAAGAGTGAAGCCCTTAGGACTCAGTGTCCACCTTCATGGATGCCACATTTCAATTGGGGGAGTAGACACAAAATCTGTAATTACACAAATCATTTTATCATTTAAGGATTGATGAATAAAAGAAGCATAAAAGTGGCCAAAACAGGTTTTAATGTTTTGGGGGGTAGAAAGACTGACATGGTCTGATAGATGAAGAAGGAGTTCTCTCAGGGGGGCACTGGCAAGAGAGGGGTACTCCCCAAGGGGAGGAAGAGAGAGAGCAGCAGGTGCACAGGCCTTGAGAAGGGAAGGAGCATGTTGCTGCAGAAGAGGAGAATGAAACTCCAGAGTGATCTGAGCATGGAGGGCAAGGCGTGGGGGGTGTAAGGTAGATGGGAGGTCCCAGGGGGGTCAGAGCATCAGGTCTTTGTAGACTGGGAGAAGGATTATAGCTTTTACTCTAGGAATAAAAGGAAGCAAGTGAAATTTTAAGCAATGGAGCAAACTGAGCATATTTATGATTTAAAAATAAAACAAAACATAGAGTGTATAGTATTGGGAATAGATCAGGGGCACTGAGTGGAGGTGCAGCTGCCTCTGACCAGTGTGGTGGCCACAAGAATAGTGGAAGTGGGTGGATTTGCACTACATTTCATGGGTAGGCTCAGTAAGATTTGGTGATTGATGCCTTGTGATAACAGTGAAAGAAGGAAAGATATCAAAATGACCCCGAAATTTCTGGCATAAGAAGTTGTAAGATCATATAATGGTAAGTAGCTGGGTTCATCTCTTGGTTCTCTATTCTGTCCCATACATCTACCTCTCTGTTTTTGTGCCAATACCATGCTGTTTTGATCACTATGGATTTATAATATAGTCTGATGTCTGGTAGTGTGATTCCTAGGGAAAACACTTGAAGAAATTGGCCTGGGTGAAAATTTTATGAGAAGGACCTCCCAGGCAATTGAAGCAACATCAAAAAATACACTATTGGGACCTCATTAAATTAAAAAGCTTCTGCATGGCCAAGAACACAGTAAATAAAGCAAGCAGACAGCCCTCAGAATGGGAGAAGATATTTGCTAGTTATGTCACCAACAAAGGCTTAATAACCAGAATCCACAGAGAACTGAAATGTATTAGTAAAAAGAAAGCAAGTGCTCCCATATCAGGGTGGGCAAGGGACTTGAAGAGAAACTTCTCTGAAGAAGACAGGCATATGGCCTATAGATATATGAAAAAATGCTCACCATTCTTAGTCATCAGAGAAATGCAAATCAAAACTACTTTGAGATATCATCTAATAACAGTAAGATTAGCCCATATTACAAAATCCCAAAACCAGAGATGCTGGCATGGGCTGTGGAGAAAAGGGAACACTTCTACACTGCTGGTGGGAATGTAAACTAATATGTTCCTTTTGGAAAGACATCTGGAGAACACTTAAAGAACTAAAAATAGACCTGCCATCTGATCCTATAATTCCTCTGCTAGATATATATTCAGAAGACCAAAAATCATACTACAATAAAGATATTTGTATCAGAATGTTCATTGCAGCCCAAGTCATAATTGATAGGTCATGGAAGAAGCCCAAGTGCCCAACAAACCCACAAATGGATCAATAAATTGTGGTATATGTACACCATGGAATATTATGCAGCCATTAAGAAAGATGGAGACTTTACCTCCTTCATGTTTACATGGATGGAGCTGGAAAATATTCTTCTTAGCAAAGTATCTCAAGAATGGAAAAAAAAAACTATCCAATGTACTCAGCCCTACTATGAAACTGATTTATAGCTTTCATAGGAAAACTATGGCCCAATTTTAGCCCAAGAATATGGGGAAAGGAGTGAGGGAGGGGAGGGGAGGGGTGAGGAGGGGTGGAGGCAGGGTGATTGGTGGGATTACGCCTATGGTTCATCCTATAAGGGTACATATGAATCTCTCCAAATGTAGAATATAAATGTCTTAACACAATAACTAAGAAAAAGACATGAAGGCTATGTTAACCAGTTGGATGAAAGTACTTCAAATTGTATATAGCAATAGCACTCTGTTACCCCATGATAGCATTAATGTAAGAAGATATGATTTAATTTTAAAAAAAAGAAGTTGGGTGATTACTGGAGACAAGAAATACTAAAGGATGATAAACAGAAAGGGATGTGTCCATGGCTTGACAAAGAGTAAAGATTTCAGTTTGGGGCATGCGGCAAATATTGGTCATGAATTTAGATCTCAGAAGACAGTGTGAGTCTGGGCAGATAAATTTGGGAAGTCATGACCAAACAACTGGTCATGAGTTCAGACCTCAGAAGACAGTCTGAACTTGGCAGATAAATTTGGGAACCATTTTATATAAGTCATACTTAAAGTCACAGAAGTGGCTGGGATTGTTGGCAGAGGAAGCAAACAGTGAAAAGAGCAGAGAACAACAGAGGAAAGCAGAGAATTCAGGAGAAGAGACCCAGGATCCATCTCTGGGAAATCCAGCAGTTGGGGGTGGAAAAGGAAGGGCATACAATAGACAATGAGAATGGTGAACGGTCTTACAGGAGGAGAATCAAGAGAGGACTCTGAGAAGAATGGTCAACATTACCCACGTGGCACAGTGGTGACGTAAAATGAATACTACAGAATAAATACATTTGACAACATGACAGTGGCTGGTGAACTTAGGAGGGGGTGATGAGGCAGAAATGTGTTTAGAGTGAACTGAAGATGCAGTGATGTGGAGAGGAATAGAAACTGCATGTTCAGCAACATTTTTGAGAAGTTTGGATGTGAAGAAAAGTAGAGACATTTGTCCATAGCTGGAGGGAAATATGTTTTTAGCTGTTACATTCATATCTGCTGTGTGACCTTGGACAAGCTAATTAACCTCTCTGTTTATGCATACACACAAGAGGAAAATCATAGGGAATGTTCTTCAATTGCTGAGAGTAGCCAAAAAGAGTAGGAATGGTGATGACAAGCAGCAGACTTGGATGGCAAATGGAGTTGGCTGGAGGGGATGGGCAAACAGAGGATGGGCAAGGGGTGGGCACTGGTGGAAGGATGAACTACTTCTGCTGCATGGTAGCCAAGAAATCAAGAACTGGAGAAGGTGGAGGTAGGATGTCCTTGTTAATGAAGACCTAGCCTTGGAGGTCCACTTGACATTCAAAATCCAGGGTGTCTAGGAATCAAAAAATGAACTATTGGAGGATTGAAGACAAATAGGACAAACTTGTGAGTTACTTTTCCAGTCCACGTGGATGGTAGTTCCATGTTGTCTGTGGATGGAAACCCCACGTAAGACCCCAAAGCCTTGAGATACAGGAGAGAAGACTGTCAGAGCATTGCGATCAGACACAAGCCGACATCCGGTCAGGTTCGGCTGTGGGGGGCATGCACAGTGGGGCCGCAGAAGCAAGGCACATCAGGCACATCAGCGTTCAAATGATTAATCTTTCGTCTCCATTAACTAAACAAATCCCTCGCTGGGCTTGTCACACTGATGTTCTGCACGCAAATCGTTTCTAATGAACAGGGCACAGGGCTGGTCCCCTGACTGGTAAATCCACTCATTTCACAACACAATGTCTTGTTCACAAGTTTCTGTGACACAATACGTTGGCAGATAAGCTGTTAAATGAAAGCAGTGGCCATTCAGAACTGCTTTAGGACTGTGTGCTGCCTCATGCCTGGGAAGATGCCTTAGTGCAGCCAACTCGGGATTGAGGACCTGGATTCTTGTTCTGTCTCTGACACATCCCCCTCTCCAAACCTCTATATTTTTTCATACACACACAAAAAAAAGATAAAGTGTTCAGATTAGTGTTTCCAAAGTGTCTACTGATATATTTGAAATTTGCAAACAAATTTTAAAAGGGTTCTATAATTAAATATTGTGGGGAAAAAAGGGAACTCAGAACCTCAGCAAGTTTTGTCTTGGTTTTTCGTGTTTCTTTATTTTCTTTATTTTTAATCATGGGACATCTCAGCATCCTTAACATGTTACCTCGAATAGTGAGTATTTAATCTAACAAACATGTTTTAACAGATCATTTTTTTTTTTTTTTGTAGTTTTTGGCTGGGGCCAGGTTTGAACCTGCCGCCTCCAGCATATGGGGCCTGGACGCTGCTCCTTGAGCCACAGTCGCCGCCCTTAACATAGATCTTTTTGATCAAATCTGGCACCTGCTGGACGGGATGACGCTGGAGATCACTCCAAACCTTTACCTGCCTCTAACTATAAGGAATTAGCAGCCACTGGAGACAGACGGAAAACTGCAAAGAGCTGAAAGAGGGGTGAGAATAACTGATTTCTAGGGCATTGACCCGGCATCTGCTTTGCACTAGGTGTTATTTTTTCTGGGTTCTCCTTCACTTCTCTGGGACTTAAGCAAGTAAAATTAGAAAAGAAAAGAGATTCAAATTACTTAACTGGTTTTATTGTGTTTTGTTTTGCTGTATGTTGCATTTATTGTACTGTTTGTGTTTCAGTGTTGGCAGCAGTAGTGATTCAAACTCCCATGCTCCCTAAGCTTCCTCATCCCCGTCCCCACTGCCTGACACCCAGCCTGACTCCATACCTCCAGAGGCCTGGGACTTTTTTTTTTAAATTAAATCATAAACACATAGATCATGTATGCATTAATGCATTTATGGAGTACATTGTGCTGATTTCATATAGAATTAGGAACACTTACATCACACTGGTTAATATATACCTCATCTCATGTACTTAGTTATTGTGTTAAGACACTTATACTCTATACTAATAGACCCAACATGTAGCCTTGCATTATGCACCATAGGTGTGATGAGCCACACCCTCTTTAGCCATCATTTTCTTAGAAAATGCCAAAAGTTTCCCCTCAGTGTTTCTAAATGGACCAAGAGTGACCAGGGATGTTACTTAATTTTTCTGGGCCTCAGTGGGAAAATAAGGAGCAACCTAAGTGATTTGCTCCTAAGTGATCTTCTGATCACTTAGACTTTGGGGGTTCCAACTGTGGACAAGTCAGAAGGTGTAAAATTGGGGGTATTGCTGCACAGGTACTATAAAGTCATGATGTAGAAACTAAAACCCACAATCTACCTACATCCATTAAGGCTGACCGAAGAATCACTCATGACTAGAATTTCTCGTGACACTCTAAGAATCACTCAGCTAGAATTTCTCATGACACTCTAAAAGAAAGGCAAGAATTCTAAATTCTACATTCTTCTCTCACCACTTAATTGTGTGACTTGTAGCAAATCAACCCGCCTTTCAAGCTTGTTCACCTACTTAAAAAATGAGAAAATTAAGCTACATGACCATTAAATTTCTTCTAACTTCACCACTGTACATACCTTGAGTCCAGAACTGATTCCTTTTTTCCCGCATTATCAGAACTTATTCTCTTATTTATGAATTTATTTTTACTAAGTAATAACTGTGTACAATAATGGGGTACAATGTGTTGACTTGATATACAATGTGGAATGCTTCATCAGAGTGATTAACATAATAACCATCATCTCACTTATTTGTTGTGGTAAAACATGTATATCAGACTCTTAATTCTTGAAGGAATTTGGTAAATATGGAGGAAGACAAATATTCTTATAAGCAAAAGGAACACCAATAGCCTCAAGAATTGTCACATGACCCAGCCTTTATGAGGGACAGGACAGAACCCTATTCTGAGATGTGACAATGAATTAGATCTAATAACAGTTAAAAGTAATATTTTCATTAGATGATCACTATAAACCATTTGTACTCACTTAGTCAATGAACACATTAAAGAATTTGCTCTGTGACAGGCACCACACTAACCTCTATGGCTATAGCAGTGGACCACACAGAGACAGTTCCTGTTCTTACAGAATCTGTGTTCATTCATGTGTATGTGTGTTGGGAAAGTGGGAATACCCATTAATCAATTAAATAAATGAGCAAGATGACTGGAGATAATATATTAGAGAGCAAATAGACTTGATTGCTATAATAGCAACCCCAAATAACATTAGCTTGTACAAGATAAAAAGTTTATTTTTAATCACATAATAGCCCAGAGACGCAAGGAAGCCAGCACCTGTATAAGGAATCCATAGTGTCTAGAAAACTGGCTTTTCTCTTGGTTATTCTTTCATCTCTAGGGTGTTTCCCTTGTCTGCTTAGTTAAATGTGTGACCATTGTTTCCCTTTCTAACCAGTAGGAAGGAAAGGCCATATCTTTCTCCATCAGAATAGTGCTCAAAAGTGGCAAACGTCACATCAGTTCACATCTCACTGCCTGTTATATGGTTACATCACCTGCCAGAGGCCTGGAAAATGTCCTTTTTACTCTGTGAAGCCATTCCTTAGCTCAAAAATTAATGAAAAAAAGGAATAGATATTGAGGAATCACTAACAATCATTCTGATAGATAATAAATAACAAAGGGTCTATCAGTCAGCTTAGGATAGGTGATGCTACATAACAAACATCCCCAGAATCAGGTGATGCTATGTAACAAACATCCCCAGAATCATAATGACTTATGATTCATTGTTGCTTATGCTGGATCATGGGTCTGGAGGACAAGGGAATCCCTTTTCGTCATAATCATTTAGAGGCCCATCTCTAGTTCTGCTGGTTGTCTGCCAGAGGAAAGAGAGGTCTCAAAAATGTCTTACATCAGCAATTAAATGCTCAGCATAATTATTGTTACTTTTGCTCACAACTCATGGGCCAGAACTAGGCACACAGTTCCCCCTAGCAAAAAGGAACCAAGCATATAATCCTAAGCAGTCTGCAGTCCATTGAAAGAGATAGTGGAAAAATATTTGGTAGGTATGTAGTGAGTGCCCCTCACTACATGTACCGCAAAGGATAGTGGGACAGAGAGTGGCTTGGATTAAAGGAGAGTCAATTTAAAACATTACGACCAATGGTAGTTTTCTGAGTAGTTATTAAAACTGAGACTTGAATGATGAGAAAGAGGTGGTGAGCATGTGAGGAATCTGTGGAAAGAACACAATAATTCTTTAACTCACTGTGGTCACTGTATGGAAAAAAGAGAGGGTCAGCAAGGAGCTCAACCTGCAGTTATCATCACCTGAAGGAGAAGCTAATAGGTAAAGGTTATTACCACCCCAGCTTTAGAGATAAGTAAGCAGAGGCACA
Organism: Galagoides demidoff; assembly: GCA_963574575.1. Taxonomy (NCBI): domain Eukaryota; kingdom Metazoa; phylum Chordata; class Mammalia; order Primates; family Galagidae; genus Galagoides; species Galagoides demidoff. Next base: position 12,290 of record CAUYQV010186797.1, on the reverse strand, counting down.
GAGAAGCGTTAAAGAATTTGCCCAGGGCAGCGCCTGTGGCTTAAGGAGGTAGTGGGTTCGAATCCGCTCTGGCCAAAAAAAAAAAAGAATTTGCCCAAATCAGAGAGTTAGGAAGTGATACCATCAGAATTTGATCCCAAGCAGTATGACTCTGCAGCCAAGCTTTAAACCACCAAGTTAATCATCCCATCTCAGACCCTCTCTGTGGGGAGAGGGACAATAGGTTTAAGATGAGTCAGTTAGGGTGTCACACACATGGGGGAAAGGGGCGCAGTAGCCAAAGGAGCCATGCACTGGATCGCAGAACACCCTGGAGTCCTCAGGAGGCTCCTCAAAAAGGCTGTCTGTGAGTAGATGTTTGTTAAGCAGAGAGGGAGAGGGGAATACACACTCCCAGCAGGGGAAACAGCAGTGCAAATGCTCACAGACTTCAAATGTGGCTGGAGAGAAAAGGCTGTGGGGAGAAAGTGGCAGCACACGAGCCTGAGGGGTGAGTTGGGGCCAGTTTCTCCCACCAACAGTAATGAAGAAAGCGCATCAATTATTCAAACTTCTTTCCAGTTACAACCTCATTACAAAGTATTCTTGTTTTGCTGTAGGAGAGCCAGCTCCCCAAGTACTTCTGGGGATCACTGGTGCAAACTAAAGCAGGGCTGTAGATCCCCCGGGGAAAGCACAGCCATCAGCAGGGACCCGCCTTCAGCTAAAATGGAGCTGGGCTCAGGCCGGGGGGGAAAGACAAGAGTCCAGGAATGAAATATGGGGCTTTGTGGGCCACAGTGTGGCATGTGCCTTATTAACTGCTACTCCTGGCTTGTACTTGGAGGCTCGGAGAAAACTTCACAGTTGGAGCCAGCTGGTTTTCGGGTCACCAGGCAAGTGCACAGAAGGAGCCATCTTCAGGCCACAGGTGGCTGTCACATCAGGAGGCCACTGACAACAGAGAGCCCTGACAGCACATGGGCAGGATTCAAGACTCCAACAGCCTCACTGCAGCCCCCAAGGCTCTGTGGCACATCCGGCTCTATTGACTTAATTTTTCACCACGCTGCTCCTTCCTCACTGTATTGCAGCCTTGCTGGCCCTCTAATGACGCCCCTGTGTCCGCATCTCAGTGCTCCTAACCACGCCCTACCCCAGTTAGAGGACTCCCCCTTCCACTGTATGGCCCTCTGTACAAATCCACACCCTCTGACATCCCACCAATCTAAAGTAGCAGCTGCGATGCTCTCCTTCCCTTACCTGTCATCATGATACTTACCGCTGCATATCAGTGCAATGGCATCAGAACCTCTGTCTACTGGTCTCCTGGTTGAATATAATCCCCATGAAGACATCCTATCATTGCACCTTTGTATCCCTGGGACTTAAAACAGTACCTGGAACATAAACAGTGCTCATTAAATATTTGTGAAACTAATGGATGATTAGAGTCGAGTGGTGGAAACTGGTAAACAAACAAAGCAAAGGCTTGATCATGAGGACATAAACAAACAGCACAGTTACTAGAAATGGGGTAAAAATAGAAACTGGAATGAAGCCAAAATAATGGGAAGTCACTCATTGGTGGGCTGAGGCAACTTCCCATGGATTTTATAAGGATCTGGCAATAGGGCCAAGCCCTGAGTTGGGCCCCTCTATTCCCAGGGTTTGAGATGTGCGGTCTAGGGCAAGTAACTATGATTCTCCTTGTTGTCTTCCTGAATCCAAATTACTTTTGTCTGAAACCTTTGAACTGGGCTGAGGACCCACTGGTGCCCAAATCTACCTCCAACACCCTACCTGTCTATTCTGAAACTGCCCTTTCTTCTTGTATAGGGCCTGATGATACGAGGGGGCCGTGATCATGATCATAAGCATTGAGAAACCCGGAGCCAGCATAGTTGGCTACATCTCTCACTGTGTCGTGTGCCCAGCCTGTGGTTTTCTAAGAGCCAGTCGGCCAGTTTGCTGTCCGCATGGCAGGGCCAATTATCTCCACATTACAGCAACAGGCATCCAGATCACATACCTTGACAAGCATCACAGCTCATTAGGACAATCACACACTCTGGAGGCTGCCCCAATTGGTGGCTCAAGTCTGGGAAATGAACTGGAGGCCCACATAGCTTTCTTAGGCCCCCGTGCCATGATTTCCACCATTACCACCCCACACAAACAAGGCACAGTGATGTAGAAATTGATTTCAGTTCTAAAATCACCAGCCTATAGTATCAAAAGAGCTCTGGATTTGGTGAGCTGAGAGTAAGGGTCTGTCCCTGTCTTTGCTTTTGATTAACAGCCTGAGCTGAGATGGATTGCTGGAGATCTCTGGGAATGAGGTTACAGGTGCCTGCCCTACCTTCTAGAATTTGGGGAAGGTAAGAACCTGAGAGGTCAATGGGTTACTTACCATTTTCCCTTTTGTTAAGAATACACACTAATATTATTACATAACACTTCCATCATGAGAACAATGCCTGCTCATTAGAGAGACTTGCAGATTGAAATTTCTGGGTAAGGTGATTTATAACTTTTTTTTTTAAATAACATTGTCCAGAGATTGAATTTCCCTCTTTAAAACCATATTTCTTTCTAGCTCCCCACACAAGCCTTCATTGTAGCCTTGGAGAGTTGATAGGATAAAGTTATCATACCAATATGTGGGTATTAAACACGCTGTCTCCCAGTTAGCATGTCCGTATTTTAATAGGGGATTTTTTTCCCCTTTATTTCAGAATATTCTGGGGTTACACAAGTTTTGATTACATCGTTTGCTCTGTAGAAATTGAGTAGAAGTTGCAAAGGTGCTCCACATCCAGATAGTGGGCCTTGTACCTGACACGTGTGGTTCACCCATCCTCTCCCCCTCCCACCTGCTATATTTTCACTGAGTTCAACTTCCACATGTACCTGTAAGTGTTGATAATTAGTTCCAATTTAGTACTGAGAGCACGTGGTGTTTGTTTTTTCATTCTTACGATACTTCAGTTAGAAGAAGGGTCTCCAGTTCCATCCAGGTTGTTACTAAAGATACTAGATCACCATTTCTTTCAGCTGAGTAGTACTCCATGGCAGGGGATTTATTTTTAACATCACTCAAGGAATGGCACTAAGGGTAGATTTTAGGAGCAATAATCTTATGAAGAGTCAGCTGCATAGTGTTTTTCTTCTTCATGGCAAATGCAATTTCACAGAGGATCACCCCAAAGGACATTCCCTCCAGCTTTCTGCCACTGGGCTCAGTCTCCAGGTTTCTCTTTCTTCATACACCCACCACAACTCAACCAAAGAACACAAGGGAAAGCCAACCTCACAGGAGAGAGGACAAGCTGGACTGTTCACTACAAGGTTTAGGAGGTTATTAAAATCATGGATGGAGCTGGAACATATTCTTCTTAGCAAAGTATCTCAAGAATGAAAGAAGAAGTATCCAATGTACTCAGCCCTACTATGAAACCAAGTTATAGCTTTCATATAAAAGCTATAACCCAATTATAGCCCAAGAATATGGGGAAAGGGGAAAGAAGGGGAGAGGAGGGACAGGATGGGTGGAGGGAGGGTAATTGGTGGGACCACCCCTACGGTGCATCTTACAATGGTACATGTGAAATTTACTAAGTGTAGAATATAAATGTCTTAACACAACAACAAAGAAAATGCCGTGAAGGCTATGTTAACCAGTTTGATGAAATATTTCAAATTGTGTATAAAACCAGCACATGGTACCCCATGATTGCATTAATGTACACAGCTATGATTTAATAAAAACATTAATTAAAAATAAATAAAATAATAAAACTGGATGCCTAATTATTCCTTCCAGTTCTCTTCACTTGTTGATTTCTATCAACTCCTGGTCTCTTTTTCAGAAATCCATCCTCAGATTGCACTGACTGTAGGAGAATGGCCTGGTAGGATGGGTGCTAGCCAGGCAGCATAGTGACCTGGCTCCGAACCCTACTCTGCCATTTGCTTGACTTTGTCAGAGTCATCAACCCTCCATCACACTGCACCCTCCCTTGCCAACCTTCAGTTCCCTCCCTATACCATGAGTAGGGTCAAGGAGGCAATGTCCAAAGCTTTTCCAGCACTGCGATTCAATACATTCTCAATTGATTTCATTTCAATTAATCTCAATTCAATCCAATTTGCTATATTTCAATTCATTTATTTCCATTTAGTATAGTAATTCCATTTCATTCAGTTGAAGTCAATTCAAATAAACTAAATTCCACTGACTCCAATAGGACCTATGCTTTCCTGGTGTCCTAAGCAATTTATAGGCCTTGGGAAGCTAGAACTGAGATAGTGGGAGGGATGGGGAGATGGAAACTCCTCCATGCCCCCATCTGCATCTGACTAAAGTTTTTATCAGAATGCCTGGGTCTTTAGAAAAGAAAATGTGAAACATTAGAAAAAGTATAGGATTAGAAATAAAATGTGGCCTCCTGTGGCCTCAGAAGCTCTGAACCCATAATAGCAATGAGTAAGTACTATTGAGTGAAGGAGTGAATGAATGAATTTAAACCTGTATCGAGCAAATGAATTTAAATGCTATTGAAGCAGTGAATGGATTTCAATAGGCTAAAGCCACTCTTGTCCCCACATCTGACTTTCTCTGTGACCTTGGCCAAGTCACATCACCTGCTTATTCTCAGGAGAGAGCTGAGGGTGCTGGACTAGCCAGGCCATCCCTAACCCCCAGGTCAGGGACTCTGTGAGTCCTTCTCTCCCGCTCACCCTGGCTGGTATCTCCCTCTGGGCCACTGAGCTCCTCCAAGGAGCAGCGCTGGGAGAACAATGCCCTGTGATTGGCTCTGGCAGCTTCCCCAAGAACAGAGCAGCAGGTGAGCAGGTGGAGCCCTGATTGCAAGGCTCCTGATGAGCTGAGAGGGATTGATTAGTTCAAGCCTCTTATGTTGAGTGGCTTTGAAATTCCCCGGTGAGCACGTCACTCCCTCGGCTCCCGTCCCTGGAGCCACGGGTCTTGCTCCCACAGCAGCCACTCTCCTTCATCGAATGCTCTCTTTTGTTGTCCCTTAAGCTGCTTAGACTTGAAGGAGTTAAAAAAGAAAGAAGAAAATGTCTTCTAGTGCTTACTATATGCCAGAGAGAGTGCCCCCCTCTCCCCAAAATCCTCTTGATGACCCCTGAAGATGCTATTAATACTACCTCCAGTTTATGGATGAAACAACTCAGGTGGCTCAGAGAGGGAAGTAATTAACTCAAAATCACACAGCCAGTAACTGCAGAAATCGTCAAAGCCGGAAGAAATGATGAGCAAACACCAGGTAACAGCTGTGCCATGCGTGCCGGCTCTCTACTGTCATCCTCGTGCCCTGGAGTACCCCATGAGACCTCCATCTTCCTTCTATTCCCATGCCGTTTGGAGCTGGTCAGACTGATACTCTGGGTTCTCTCTGAGGTTTGGAAACTGGATGTCTCATCCCAGCCCAGAGCCAGCTCTGTCCAGGTGGCAAACTCTGGTTCTGAACCCTCTATCCATCCTACTGGAGTTTATACCATGACAGTTTGGTCGAGGGCTAGGCCACTTACATACCTAGCAGGGTGAGTAAACCCTCAGTCAACTTGAGCAGAAAGCGGGGTCTGTAGGCAAGCTGCTTTCTCCAAATCCCCGATCCTTACATTCTGGCATTCTCTCATCAGATCACACAAGCAGCAGCCTATTCTCCCACACCCTTTACTGCAGCAGAGTATGGGGCTGATGGGTTAATCAGATAAACCTCTCTATCCTAGACCTGTGAATTCTGTTATCTCTACTTGGTCATCTAGTTTTTTAGTTCATCAGACTAACAAACACACACAAAAAATCCAATAAATAAAAACAGAAAGTAGAACTAAGGTTGCCAGTTTGGGGGAAGGAAGGAAAAGGAAATGGGGAGGAGTAAAGGGGAGCAGGTCCAAGTGTACAGATTTTCAGTTAGATCGAGTAAGTCTAGAGCCCCAATATATAGCATGAGGACTACAGTTAATAATAGGGTATTGTATGCTGAAACACTGCTAGGACAGATTGTAGGTGTTCTTACCACACACACACACAAATGGGTAACTAAGGAATGTGATGGATACATTAATTTGTTTGACTGTAGTAATTTCAATCTATATATCAAAACATTATATTTTATACCTTAAATATATATGTCTATGTATCTATATACATAGATAGAGATTTACAGATACAGATATATAGATATATGGAATATATATTATATATACATAAAAATATCTATTTCTATGTCTATCTATATGTATGTTGATATAGATATAGATATATAGAATATAGATATTATATATCTTAAAATATCTATATACATCTAAATAGAAAGATATAGATATGTATACAGATATATAGATATATAGAATATATATATATATTAAGACCTTTAAGAAGAAAGAAAAAGGAAAAAAACCAACCAAAGTTCTCAAGGTGATATATGGAATATTTATTATATATCTTATGTATTATATATACATAAAAATATCTATATCTATCTAGATGTCAATATATAGATATGGATATATAGAATATAGATATTATATATCTTAAAATACCTATATACATCTAGATATAAAGATATAGATATGTACACAGATATATAGATATAGATATATAGAATATGTGTATATATTAAGACCTTTAAGAAGAAAGGAAGGGGGAAAAAAACCAACCAAAGTTCTCAAGGTGATTCTCCACTTGAGTGTATGTAAGAATACCCTGTGATGACTACTGATAAAATTAATTTGAAAACTCGCTTTCAGAGTTTCTCATTCATTCACTTGTTATATGAAGCAAAATAAAGGGGCAGAGAGACTCCAAGAGGAGCACAATTGGGTGTGTATTTTAAATAAGTACATCAGGGGATTCTAAGGCAGGAGTCCCTGGGAATGTTGAAAAACAGTGGGTTTGTCTGTGGCAAAGCAAATTCAATCTCATGAAGGAGCACCCAGAAGAACCTTCCTTTCATCTTTCTGCCAGTGGGCTCGGAGTCTTCAGGTTTCTCTTTCTTTGTTCACCCACCACAACCCAGGCAGAGAATCCCATGGAAAGGACCTCGCGGGAGAGAGGACAAGCTGGGTTATTTATTGAAGACGGTCTACAGGGTTATTAAAATTGGAAGCCTAATTATTTCCCCAAGCCCTCTTCACCTGCTGGTTTCTATTGACTCCCGACCTCCCTTTCAGAGATATATCCTCAGACTCCACCAACATTGGAAGATTTATGCAGAGATTTTCTTTAACATTATCATCTGTTACTATTATCATTACTATTATCATTATTCACGTTTAACAGATGGGAAAACTGAGATTTAGAAAAAAGAAGAATTTGCCAAAGTTATCACAGCTAATGAAAAGCAGAGCCTGACCTTAGGCCTGCTCTCTTCCTTATGTAACATGTTAAGGTGTGGTGAAAACCACGCTCAGCATGGCTGGCTTCACAGCTAATGCCTCTTCCCCATCACCCCTAACGCTGTCAAAATCTAGCCTATTTGCAAAGTACATTCTCACCTTTTGTCTCCTTTGAGGTTCACAACTCTGAGGAGGACAGTGTCATGGCTACTTTTCCCACCCCTAGGCATATAGTGGCAGACACTGACGACTTTCACTACAGATACACACAAGCCCTAACCCAAATCCATCCATATTAGATATGTCCACCCTAGAAAAGGGAAATGGTCTTGCTGATACACTTAAGGAGACCCCTGGGTACTCGTGTCCCCAAGTGGAGCTTGAGCTTTACCTATACGACAGCTTTATCCAATCTGTACAACTGGCTGTTGACTTGGTTCCCTGAAACCTACTCCCCCTTCCTCTCCTTTCTGCTTGGGTCAACCTCTCTTCTGAACACTCAGCATCTGTCTAAATCATTGCTCCAAGCAGGTAGACAATTCTGATGGTGATGATAACAGCAACCACGCTAACAGCAATAATAAGTATATGGAAGAACGGTTGACATGGAGTGAGCCCTCAATAAATATTTGTTTAATAAAGGGTTGAATGAATAAAAAATTATAACCAATATTTGTAAGTGTTTGCTAGGTATTGACTTGGCCTACAAATGAGCTTTCTAAGAGTCCAGAGCATAGTGGCCAAAGGTACCATGTTAAGCACTTCTGTATTTAATTCTCACAAGAGCCCTGTGAAATAGGTACTATTTTCATTCCTCTATTTCACATAAGCGAGAACAGAAACTTAGAAAGGTCAAGTTATTCGCTCAGGTTCACAAAGCTAAAAAATGGTCAAGCTTGCATTTGAACCTGTGTCTATCTGATTCCAAAGTTCATGCTCTCAGCCATGATTTGTCATCAAGATTATATCATCATAATCCGTCTCCTGATCAGCTTCACCCATCACCACTGCCTGGAAACATCTGCAGCATTATAGGACACACTAGATTAGGGTTGTCTTGAATAACAGAACTGGCTCATATCAAGAATGGGTTTTCTATACTCCTTGGACCACTATACTTTGGACTCTTGAAATCCCATATGCAGGCCAACTCTATCCCTAATGAGCTCTCTTTAGCCTCAGCCTCATCAGTTTCTTCAGTCTTCATCAACCTACCCAGATGCCCCAGCACAGCTCACAGCTGACCTGATTGATGGCAGTTTTATAACATGGCCACAGCAATCTTTAAGACTCAGTCCATCGAGAGGTAAGTTTGTGTCCTTGCTGCTTGGATAGGAGTGGACTTCTGGCTCCTTTGACCAATAGAGTAGAAAGCATTGCTGTGGGACTTCTGAGACTAGGTAATAAGAATCTACACAGATTTTGCCTTTCTCTCCCCCACCCCTCTACTGGTATACTCACTCTTAAGAGTGCCTGAGCCAACATGTACAAAGTGAGAATATGTAGAGGCTGCCACGCTGTCAGAAGCCTAATGTCTATGGAGAGGTCAGTGTAGGCACTCTTGTCAACTGTTCCAAACAAACCTAGCATTTGAGTCATCTTAGCCCAAGTACCAGAGTAAAACCCTCCAGGTTTTTCTGGTCTTCCTAGCTGAGTTCCAGACATAGGCATGCCCACCGTGCCCTGTCCAACTTCCTTACCCATAGCATCCATTGGCGTAATATAACGGCTGTTGTTTACGTTACTAGACAACATTTGGGCTGGTGTGTCACACAGCAATAAACACCTGGAACATCATCTACCCAGTATAGATCAGTAATGGATATAATTGTTAAGGGTGCAAGCTCAGGAATCACATAGAACTGGGTTTGGATTCCAGGTTATGATATTTCCTAGACTGGACAAGTTCTTTCACTTCTCTGACCTGTACTTTTTTCATCTGTAAGAGAGAAACAATGATAGCATTTCAATCCAAGGATTGTTATGGGTTTTAAATATGATGATATGTGAAAATCCCCTTTAGATAGTACCTTGCATATAGTGAGCATTCACTAAATACTGGCTCAGATCATTATTAGTAAATGTCTTAGTAAGTGCAGTTAGTATGTCTCTACTTTACGAGTGAGGAAACCAAAGCTCCGAAAAGTTAAATAACTTTATTAAGGGCACACGGTCAATCAGACTTTCTAACGCCACATCCAGAGCTTTAGGGCTTTCCCACCATGGGCATGGCCAGCTCCAAGGGGAGCCAAATAATTTTGATGGGTTTAAGAGGTGAGACAAAACACTACCCAAGTATCAGGCATGAGCAAGGAAATGCAAAAGAAAGAGCGTGACTTCTTTCCCTCTGTCCCTACATTCACGGAACTCTAAGTACCAAGTTAGGGACATCTTCCAAATACATTTCCAAATCAGCTTCCCTTTAAAGCAAAGCTAAAAAAAGACAAGGCACTCTAAATGCCATCCCTTCCCATGCTGGTAAGCAGCTTATTTAGCCCAGTGTGTGGCCCCCTTACAAGCCCAGAGAGGAGAGCCTCCTGCTGTCAATTATCTCTGGGAGTGCTGGGTGGGGGGAATGAGTCACTGGGATGGTGGGGACAGAGGGGCAGGGCAAAGGAGGGAGCGTCAACCCACCTGCCCAAGCAAAGACAGGCATCCTTGCAGGGTTAGGGGTAGGGGTGAGGTGGAAGAGGTAAAGGGGTGGGCATGAATTTTCATGGGTATAGAAACTAGAGGCTTAGACGTTAAAGGACACAAAGTATTTAGTCCAGCTCCCATCGCTGAATAGATGAGAAAACTAAGGACTTAAAAAAAAAAACAAACAGGAGAAAGAGAAATTTTTAAAAGTCAAAGTCCACCTACATGAATTGTTTTTAGACATATTCCTTGACAGCCAAACAGCACAGTCCCTGGGGCGGTGGAGTATAGGTGGTATCTTTTCTTTTTTAAAGAGATGAGAAAACTGAAAAAGGAGAGGAGAGAAGAGAAAGTATCTTCCTGAAGTTCATGAATGATGCTGCCCTGGCCTTCAGATCATGGGTTTTCTTTATTTTCTTCCTGTACTTCTGCCTACCTCCATAAACCCAGAGGAAGAGGTTATCCCGCTACATCTCCCAGAAGTTGACAGGACAAGAGTGTCCTTTCTCTCTAATAACAGGGAGTGTGTCCATTGTCAGCAAGTTAGAGCCATGCATGTCTTTTAAAACTAAGAAAAACAGGGGGAAAGTGTGAAATTTAATTTGAAAAGATGAATTTTTAAATTGGAAAAGATCTGACTCCATTGGGAGGAACTAAAGCCCCCACAGGGTAAAGTAACATTCTAGGTGGTGGGAGGGTAAGTTGTGTGAAGAAAGGAGGAAAGGAGCAGGGCTCATGAGCCCAGATGGCCCAGATGCCCGTCCCAGGCTAGACCTTTACCAGCCAAGCATCCTCGGGTGGGTTAGTTAACCTCCCTATGCCTCTATTTCTTTGTGTGTAAGATGGGAGTAAAAATAACCTCTTCATATGGTTGCTTTGTGAATTAAATATAAAACAACTAGCATGTAGGAGGTTCCCATAACTTTCCTTTCTAAAAGGAGGACCCAAGACTCAAACAAAACAGGTCTCTTAGTCCCAGATTCTATAAAAAATATGAGATTTCTGGGTTGGGAGTGTGGAACAAATTCCCTGGGTCCCCATTCCTTATCATTTCCAGTGGATTCCAACCAAGACAGCCACCCAGCTTGATATGGCTCCCCCACTCTGGGAATGTCCTCAATAAGCAGAGGTGGGATGCTGGTGACCACACTTGGCCCTGGACCCAAGCCAGGAGTAAGCCCTGTATTAAGCCATCAGATTTTGTCCCTGGGATTTTTTTTATTTTTATTGTTGGGGAATCAATGAGCCAGCTTATACTGCTTACGTGTGCTGGGTGAAGTCCCTATATTAATAGTGTCCTGCCCCCAAGAGGAGTGTCACATGCACTAGCGTGTTTATTGCAGCTCAATTTACAATTGCCAAATTATGGAAACAACCTAAATGACCACCAATACAGAAATGGATTAACAAGCTGTGCTATATGTAGACAACAGAATACTATACAGCCACTAAAAGGAGGTGACTTTACATCTTTTGTATTAACCTGGATGGAGTTGGAACACATTCTTCTCATAAAGCATCACAAAAATGGAGAAGCAATAATCCAATGTATTCAATTCTGATATGAGGACGAGTGGTGCTGGTACATGGTGGGTGGAAGGGGTTTGGAGGAGGGGGAAAAGGGAAGGAGAGAGGGGGGTGTAGGGCTGGGCATCTATCCAAAAGAAGAAAAATAATTTTTCCCTGGAATTTTTATACCAGAACTAAAGAAAGAGAAAGGAGGAGACTCAGCCTGTCTTGGTTAGTAGTCATAGAAGTCCTCAGAAGTCCATAGAACCTCATGGCAGAGACCAGCAGGAAAGAATGATGCTGAGATGCAGAGATGAAAGACAGAAGGAGAGGTGCAATTTTGCTAAACAGAGTCCTTGATTCCAATGGTCCCTGTGCCCCAGATACACCTTTTACACGAGGCTTGCAAGATCCCCAGTGTCCTTCAATTGACTGAAGTAACTTCTCACCTCAGGATTTCTCTCCATTGGGTTAAACTGTGTGACCTTTCTGGTCTTCCTCATGCCTGTGGTTCTTAAAAATGGGCTGAAATACCTACTATGCTCTCATCATGGGACCCCAAAGCTTAAAGACAGGGGAGACTTTCAAGACCACAGAATAATAAATGAGGAACAAAGTATTTTGAATACAATAGAAACTCTGTAAGTTAACTCTCTAAGAGTAGAATCAGAACGTTTTAAAACAATAACTGAGAAAATGACATGAAGGCTGTGCGGATCAGTTTGATGGAAGTATTTCGGATTGCATGTGAAAACCCCACACTGTACCCCAGAAGTGCATTAATGTACATAGTT
>CAUYQV010186794.1:0-41635 GCA_963574575.1 Galagoides demidoff | reverse complement strand
CTGGGTAGAGTGCCATGGCATCACAGCTCATAGCAACCTCCAACTCCCGGGCTCAAGCGAGTCTCCTGCCTCCGCCTCCCAAGTAGCTGGGACCACAGGCGCCCGCCACAACGCCTGGCCATTTTTGGTTGCAGCCATCATTGTTGTTTAGCGGGCCCGGGCTGGGGATTCGAACCTGCCACCTTAGGTGTACGTGGCTGGCGCCTTAGCTAATTGAGCCACAGGCGCCAAGCCAAGACCCTATTTCTAAAAAATAGCCAGCCATGGTGGCGGGTGCCTGTAGGCCCAGCTACTTGGGAGGCTGAGGCAAGAGAATCACTTAAGCCCAAGAGTTTGAGGTTGCTCTGAGCTATGACACCACAGCACTCTACCCAGGGTGACATAGTGAGACTCTGTCTCTAGATAAATAAATAAAAAGTAAAATAAAGAAACACAAATCTTACTTTTGGTATAGACAAGGTCTCGCTCTTGCTGAGGCTAGTCAGGCCATATACAATTTATTCTGTTTCCTCCACTAGAATGTCAATTTCATGAGGCTGAAATTTTTGCTGATTTTGTTCACTTCTGTGCCCCCAGCGTTAAGCTGTGTTGGATTAACAGCAGGTCCTCAACGACACATGTGAAGGAACAAATAGGAGTAAGCATAACTGCAGAAAGTGGCAGGCATGGCCTATACCTGACAGCAGGCAGGGCAAAGGGAGGCTGGGCACAGCAGCTCACACCTGTAATACCAGCACCCTGGGGATCAAGGAAGGGGTGAAACGCTTGAGCTCAGGAGTTCAAGACCAGCCTGAGCAAGAGTGACTTTGTCTCTACTAAAAATGGAAAAACTAGCCAGGCCTTGTAGTGGGCACCTATAGTCCCAGCTTGAGCCCAAGAGTCGGAGGTTGCTGTGAGCTGTGACACCACAGCACTCTATGCAGGGAAACAGAATGAGACTATGTCTCAAAAAATAAAATAAAAGCAGGACAAAGAAGGTGGTGCAGTGGAGCTCTGGTTGCAGGCAGCAGGTGTTCGAGTGTGTCAATGGCATGCTCCTTATCATACCCAGGCTTCAGCCACCTGCCTCAGCTGAAACACCCACTCCCTACAATAAGCAACCTGAAAAACAGCTGCTGGTGGCAGGGCGCGGCTGGAGAGGGTGGCTCAAGGACACTTAGCTGCCCAGAGATTAGAGCAGATGGCTCAGGTGAACTTTTTTTTTTTTGGAGGCAAAGTCTCACTTTGTCACCCTTTAAATTTAGTAAAGTGCTGTGGCATCACAGCTTACAGCAACCTCAAACTCTTGGGCTCAAGCGATTCTCTTGCCTTAGCCTCCAAAGTAGCTGGGACTACAGGTGCCCACCACAATTTTTAGAGGTCTTACTCTGGCTCAGGCCGGTCTTGAACCTGTGATCTCAGGCAATCCACCCTCCTCAGCCTCCCAACTGGTAGGATTATAGGCATGAGCCACCGTGCCCAGCTCAAACATATTACTTTTAAATACTCACCGTGTCAATTAATCCATTGGACTCTCACATCAACCCCATGGGGCAACTGTCATTTACAGATGAGGAAACTGAGGCACAGAGAAGGGAAGCCACTTTTCCAATGTCACGCAGATGCTAACAACACAATTAGGCATCAAACGTAGCAGGCTAGCCCTAAGTCTATGCTCTTCAGCTGTGCAGATACTGCTTCTCACCCAGCCACAGAGGTGCTATGAGGGTGAGTTACAAAGCCCACAGCCCTTGGATTAGGGCCTGGCATGGTCTAAGTGCACACAGAGTGTTACTGCAGAGTGTTACACAGCATAGGAGGGCATGGGGTGGCACCCCTCCCTCACATTTCTTCATGAACGAGCACCTGACATTTGAGGGGAAGCTGATGACAGCTGTAGCCCTTCTTCCCCAAACACCATCCACAGAACCCCCTTGTTCATCACGGCTGGGGTGAGGCAGTCAATGTCCACCTCTTATCGTTTCCACAGAGGAAAAGGTGAGTGATGCACGGAGAGGTGGTGAGTCAGGGCTAAAGACCCAGGACAAAGGTCTGGCGGGGCAGCTTAGCATTCCTTGGGCGGGCAGGTCCCGCAGCTCCTCCCCTGCCCTCCCAGCATTGCCCAAGTCCTCCTGGTTGTCCAGAGACACCATGGAGTTCGACTTGACAGCAGGTGTGCTCCTGGGGAGTGGGTGGCCTTGAGGTGCAGGGGCCAGACTCAAGCTTGGGGGCTGCTGTCAAGGGGCACTCCCTGCCACCTGTGCCCACCCAACTAACTTCTCTCCATAGCCCTGGAATCCACTTCCAAGAAGCCTGGTGGGCCCGACCAGGCGGGAAACCTCAAGCACAGTCCCCTCAAAGTTCAGGGCTACCCAGGGGCAGTTCAGAATCCAAAGGTAAGTCACTCCATCACTGGGCACATCCTGAGGGGTTGGAGGGGTTGTTGTGCCCTGGGCTTCCAACTTGGGAGGAGATGAGTATGCCCTCACCACCACACCTCTGCACAGGCGGCCCATAGCAGCTCCTCAGACTCCAGCAGCAGCTCCAGTGACTCCAACTCTGACTCCGAGGGGAAGGTAAGGGGCTCCCTTCCCCCCAGGCTTGTGTCTTGTGGCCCAAAGGAGGTGACAAGGTCAGCATCCTACACAGTGAGGGGTTGGCTGCCAGTCTCCACTCCAGGCCCAAATGTCTCTCTTCTCACCCACCGCCACCCTGGCCCCACAGCCCCATGCTGCAGGCTCCAAGCCACATGAAAGCACCCCAGGCAAGGTCAAGAAGCCCAAGGTGAAGAAGAAGAAGGAGGATAAGGGCAAGAAGGAGGAGAAGAGCAAGAAAAAGGCTCCCCATTGAGGGGTCTGAGTTGGGCGCATTAAACCGCATTAAACGCCTGAGTCTTGCAGTCTCTCTATTGAGATTGCTGCCCCTCCCGCCGGTCCCCAGCTCCCTTCCCAGCCCAGCGCGGCCAAGGACAGGCTGCTTACGCCGAGCCCATCAGGGTTTATTGTTTCTGTAACAGAGGCCGCGCCTAAGCAGTCGTAGATCTCCCAGCCCCGCGGCGGAGGAGGGAGGGCCTGGGGCGGGGGCGGCGCCGGCCCAGGCTGGGCGGACCTGGGCCCTGGGCGGAGAGAAGTGAGGCGACAGCGGGAGGCGCCCTCATCGCACCAGGTGGAAGGTGAGCCAATACATGAGCAGAGGCTGGGCCGCCGCCACGGCCATGGTCAGATACATGCGCAGCTGGTTCCGGGCCCCGCGCACTGGGACTCCTTCGGCCGCTGCCTCTGCCAGAATCTTCAGCCGCAGCGTCCGGATCTAGGTGGGAAAGGGAGAGATAGCGGAGAACTTGACCCTTGAGCCCTCCCCCCGGGACAAGTCCCTGCCCCTCTGCAGCCCTCATGTGTTTGCCCCCGTTTCCCTAACCAGATGGTCAGGACTTGCTCCTCCCCAGGTCCTGTTTGCAAAATATGAGAGGCAAGGGCCCATCAGTGAGTGAGGGGGCAATAAGCCCCTCCCAGCTGCTGCCACCCTCTTTCTTCCCTTGGCCAGATGACAATTATTCAAAACCTCCTGTCCATGGCTTCCCTCAAGCCTGGGACTCCTTCCCCCTTGCTCCCCAGGTCGTTCCTCTATGTCTCCAGGGAGCCCAGTGCTGCCTTCCCAGGTCTGGGACGTGAGGTCTTCAAGTCATGGACAAGAGGTCTTGAATAATTGTCCTGGGGCCTCTTCCAGGACAGTTCCTCTGAGCAAATATTATCATCCCATTTTACAAAAGGGGAAACTGAAGTTTAAAGAGAGGAAGTGATTTGCTCAGGATCCAGCAAAGCTCAGGGTCAACCCTGTTCTTGGCCAGCACCCTACTCCAGTGAAGAGCTCTCAGAGAATCTCCCTCCAGGGGAGTGGTGGCAGGAAAGCCCAATGTGAGAGGAGAGTGGAGCAAGGGTGGGAGCCCAGCTTGAAGCCTACATGCGGGGCACACCTAGCCATTCACAGCCTGGCCTGTTTCTCTTCTCCCAGGAAGCTCTCGACACAGCTGTCCCAACCCCTCTCAGTTCAGCAGTGTGGCTCTGGTCTAAAATCCCCACCTGACATCCTCGCTCAGATGCTTCCAGGAACCCCTACTCTCCCCACTGGGCCTGACCCTCAGCCTCACCATGAACACAAAGATGGACACACAGCACCAACCCAGCACCAGGTAGTAGCCAATCTTTCCAAAGAGCAGGCCCATGAGGACTCCACCAATCATCCTGGGGGAGAGAGAGAAGGCTGGAGTGAGAGAGAAGCTGAGAGCAGGGGCTGGCAGGCAGGGTGGGGGGACTCACCCGACATATTTGTAGCCCAAGAAGGCCACCAGATCAATGGTGGTAAGGTCGGTGTTGACAGTGACCAGGTAGAGACTGAGCAGGATGGCCAGCACCTCCAGTGTCAGCCAGGCCAAGGCTGAGCTTGCCTGCAGCCCCAAGAGGTCTGGGGAGAACCTGTCGGCAACCAGGCTGTCACTAGGTTGGCTACCTTAGACTTGATCATCTGTCTGGGGGCAGGCTGGAGACCTGGCAGTGGCCAAGTGGATCTGGGCCCTATCCTCATGGAAATTCCATTCTGAGGAGGAAACCAGATGTGTTCCCAGACAGTGATGCCAAAAGGGGTCTGGCTGGAACCACAGGAGGCTGTGCAGTCAGGAGACAGGGAGCAGGGAGGGTTTGCCTGAAGAGGTGACACCTGAGGTGAGGCCTTAAGGAGGAAGAAGGTGGTCAGGGAAGAAGGCCCCTGGCCTCTGCCATATCTAGGCCTCACCAATTAATTAATTAACTAACAGGTTCTAATGACAGATGTTTTCAGTGCCGCAAAGGAAATGAACAGGGCATTATGAGTGAGGCTGGAGGGTGGCAGGAAATCTTCCCTGGGAAAGTGACATCAGATTAGAGGCATCATGAATGAGCAAGTGCTGGGCAGGTGATGCAGGGGAGGGACATACTCCCAAGTAAAGGCAACTGGACATGCGGGCCTGGGAAAGCAGCACTGGGCTCCCTGGAGACATGGAGGAAGACCTGGGGAGCAAGGGGGAAGGAGTCCCAGGCTTGACTGGGAAGCCATGGACAACTTGGGGGACCAGGGTGGGGACGTGGCCAGGCCTGCATGTCAGACAAGGCCATCCTGGCTGCTGCTTTAGTAGGGATGCAGGGGGTGGGGGCCAGCTAGTTGGGAGAAAGTGAGGATAAGGAAGGATTTGGTGGTGGAAGGATGGATTTAGAGGGTCAACCAGCATAGGGCATGGTGACAGGCTGCATGTGGGTAGGAAAGAGAGCAAAGAGGCAAGGGTGATGCTGAGAGTAACTCTGAGGATGACCCGAAGGGCTACCTTAGGCCAACTGGGAGTAAGGTGGGACTATTCTGAGAGGGGAACCAAGGCCTCCCTGACCACCCCTTGGCCCCCAAACCCCACCTATTCTGCCTGTTCCAGGCCTCCCTTACCTATCCTGGGTCCCCAGTGCAAGGCCAGCCACCAAGACATAGGTGATGAAAGCCATAGCTATGGAAGACAAACACTGGTCAGAGGAGGAAGGACCATCTTGGGCTTCCACACATCGAAACCCTGCCCTCAGACATGCCCACCCAGAGGGGAGAAGGTGCCAGGGCAGCAAAGGGTAGGGGGAAACCTGGAATGTAAAGGTCCGGAGCGTTGACATCAAAGCGGGGGGCAACTGGTGTATCCTGCTGGTATTGCACCTCCCAGTCCTGTGGGGAGAGTAGGGGAGTGGTCAAGACCCCAGGGCCAGGCCTCTTCCACCCTGCTTACAGGCCCTCCCCTCACACTTGGCCTGGTCCAACCCCAACAGGCTGGCTCCCCCCAAGACCCACATTCCCCTGGGGGAGGTGCTGACCTGGTGCAGGTAGGGGAAGAAGAGCAGGCCCAGCTTTTTGCCCACATACATGGTGTCCACAGCAAAGTAATATTTGAGCTTGGTGACGGGGATGAAGCGGTCAATCTGGGGAGGCAGAGCTCAAGCCTGAGGCCCATGGCCCATACCTTCCCCCACTCCCACCAACCCCAGCCCACTCACATTCTTATCCACCAGCTCCTTGCCCTGAGCGGCCAGGCTGCTCCCATAGGCCATAGCCATGTTGGACACAGGGTCATCCAGGAAGGCTGCCTGCGGCGAGGTGGAGGCTGAGGGGTAGCCCAGGCCTCCAGGGACTCGCTGACCCCCGTACCCCCGGCTCTGGGCTGAGCTTGTGTCATCGAAAAGCTGGTGGGGGTCAGCCATGCCTGGCTGGGACACAGGGATCCTCCGCTTTGAGGCTGCAAGGGAAGAGGGGTGCAGAGCCTCATTCACCTGCAGGGCAGGGCAGGTATCAGACAGGCTTTCAGGTGCAGGCTCTGCCTGCCAGCCACCTACCCACCCACCTGCCCATCTGTCTGTCCATCCATCCATCCATCCAAATACCAATGATGATGATGATGATGTTGAGAGTGGTACATATCGGGGCCTACTATCCACAAAATCCTGTGCCAAGCCTTTTATGAACCCAGCCTATGTCCATATCTCCCTCGGCCCCCTGGCTCATCTGCTCCAGGAACCTGCAAACACACCAGGCATGCTCCCACCTCTGCACCAGCTCTGCCTCTGCTCAGAAAGCTCTTCCCCTGACATGCTTGTGGTTTCTTCCTCTCCTCCTCCAGGTCTTTGCTCAGTGGGACCTTCCACAACATCCCTTCTACAACTGCACCTCTCTGTAGCAGTCACCATCCCCCTTCCTCACTTCACTGATAGTCACTAAGCTCGATACCAGCTGATACACAAACTATTATATTTGGTTGCTGTCTCCTCTACTCGACTGTGAGCCCTGCTAAAGTGGGGATCTTTGTCTTATTCCCAGCTGAATCCCCAGCCCGAGAACAGGGCTAGAGCAGGCACTTGACAAAAACCTGATGAATGAATAGCCACCCCCAATTCACAGATATGGAAACTGAGGCCCAGATAGCCAAATGACTTATGCAAAGGGCCAAACTGAGTAAATGGAGGGTAGGAGGACAGGCCAGGTCTGTCTGACAGATACTGCAGTAATTACACTCTGGATGACCACTTCCTCCCTATACCAGGCTGTCCTCATAACAGCCCCAGTGCTGCCAATGGTGTTATCATTCCCATGACAGTGAGCTCTGGAGAAGTTCAGATGCTTGCCCAAGGTCAACAGCCAGGTTTTAAAAGTTTTTAATTTTTTAAAAGGTGATTCTGGGGCAGCGCCTGTGGCTCAAAGGAGTAGGAGGTGGTGGGTTCAAACCCAGCCCCAGCCAAAAACTGGAAAAAAAAAAAAAAAGTGATTCTGGCCGGGCACAGTGGTTCATGCCTGTAATCCTAGTATTCTGGGAGGCTGAGGCCGGTGGATTGCTTGAACTCAGGAGTTCAAGACCAGCCTGAGTTAAATGTCAAGACCCTGACTCTTCTAAAAATAGAAAAAACTTACTGAGTGTTGTGGCAGGTGCCTGTAGTCCCAGCTATTCAGGAGGCTGAAGCAAGAGGACTGACAGGACTGTGGGGCAGGGTGGGAGGGGGATTTATGGACGAGATTCAGAGGAGGAGGGTTGGGACTCTTGGGAGGTAAGCTTAGTTGGGTGTGGTAAGAAGCAGGAAGAACCAATGCTATCTCCCCAGATTCTGGGATGGATGGAATGCACCCACTAAGGTAGAGAAAATGGGGAAGACAGGACTTGAACCTAGCACTCTGGCTCCAGGGCCCCTGCTCCTAGTCAGCAACACTGTGACATAGCAAATAATGACAGAGATCCTACTATGTGCCAGGGACTATTGCAGACACAGGGACCAAGTGGTAAGGTTACAGGGGACAGGAACCAAACTACATGTCATGACTTTTCTCTGCATCTCAGTTTCCTCCTCCATGGAATGGTTGAGAGTCCTGCTTTCTAGGGCTGTTATAAGGCCCCCAACTCTCTTTCTCAATGATTTGTAGCCTGAAAACAGACCCAGTCTCTCCAATCCTAAAGCAAGCATCAGTGGCCCCAGGCTTGTCCCCAACGCTCCCCCCTCCACTGCGGGCCTCCCCCCCCACACATCCCTTTTTCCTCTCCCACTTCTATCCAGATGAGCCAGCTTCCTGAAAGCTTTCCTGCAAGCCCTTCCTCAGCCTCCCTGTTGCTCTCTCAGGCCTTGGCGTTTGGGGCTCTGCTCCCATCTGGCCTCCTAAATGCTTCTCTATGCTATCAAGGCCTAGGCTATTTTATCTTATTTGACTCAAGCCTTCGGCAGCATTTGGCACTACTGCCCCAAATGCCACCCTCTAGCTCTCTGCATGCAAGACACTGAATGTACCTGTTTACCCCACAAACATCTACTAAAAACTTCCCCTGTGTGTTAGGCTTTGCTACAGGCACGGTGGATACAGCTATGAATAAAACTCCTGCCTTTGTAAAGCTGATGGTCTCTCAAAGGGTTCCCTCATTCAACATCGATTCTCAGCTTCCTAAAATGTCTGACCTCATTTTCCATCCTCGCCCTCATTTTCTGACTCTCACCTAGGCCAACCTCACCCCTATCCCAGCTTTCACAGCTGTCAGTTTCTGGGCGCTGTCTCTAGCCACTACTTGTCTCCTGGCTCCAGACCCAGGTCTGGCCACTTTTTGACATTTCCTCTGGTTGCCCCGGGACCGTACTTTGGTGTCCAAACCCCTGAATCTCCTGACATCTAATCAACCAATCGTTGGTATCTCAGTAGCACCCTCTCCTCTTAGACTTTGTTATCTCCCACCTGACTTAAATGTCTTACCTGGTTCCTAGTCTACTCTTAACCCCATCAACCTTCTCTCCAATGGGTAGCCAGAGTAATCCTTTTACTTAAAAAAAAAATTTTTTTTTTTTGAGACAGAATCTCACTCTGTTGCCCTGAGTAAAGTGCTGTAGCATCATAGCTCACAGCAACCTCAAACTCTTGGGCTCAAATGATACTCCTATCTCAGCCTCCTGAGCTGGGACTATAGGCATCCACCACAATGTCAGGCTAGTTTTTCTATTTTTAGTAGAGACAGGGTCTCACTTATGCTCAGGTGAATTCATGAGCTGAAGCAATATATCCACCTCGGCCTCCCAGAATGTTAGGATCACAGGCCTGAGCCACCCCACCAGCCCACAGTGATCTTTTTAAATGCAAGTGAGACCACATCATTCTCTGCCTAGTATCAGTGCCCACTGTGCTCAGAATAAATTCAAATACCTACTACACTCTGAATAACCCAGCTCTGCCAATCCCCTCCATTTGCTACATCTCTTAGGACCCCCACACTCCAGTCACATGGCCTCCTATTGGCCCCTGATCCTGCCAAAGTCATTGCCCCCACAGGCTTTGGAATATGCACTGCCATCATCTGAGAACACCTTCCCTCCATCAGTACCTGCCAATATCACATGCAGGCCTCAGCTCCAATGTTTCCTTCTCAGAGACACCTTTTTCACTCCTCAATATAGAGCACTTGCCCCACCTGGTTCTTTCTCATAATATCCAGTGATTTTTTTGTTTATTTGTTTGTTTTTAAGACAGAGCCTCAAGCTGTCCCCCTGGGTAGAGTGCAATGGCATCACAGCTCACAGCAACCTCCAACTCCTAGGCTCAAGCGAGTCTCCTGCCTCCGCCTCCCAAGTAGCTGGGACCACAGGCGCCCGCCACAACGCCTGGCCATTTTTTGGTTGCAGTCATCATTGTTGTTTGGTGGGTCTGGGCTGGATATGAACCCACCACCTTAGGTGTATGTGGCTGGCACCTTAGCCGATTGAGCCACAGGTGCCGAACCCAGGTATGGACTTTAGACTATTCATTCTGTCATTGAAATCCTTCAAAGCAGTTTTAGCAACATTGGTATGAAATTATAGAGGTTTCATTCCACTAAGAAAGGAGAAATTATGTCACAGAAACACCAGTAATTTTAGTATTATGCAAAATTGTCCTGAGAGTGGTATGAAGGCCTGACATCAATTACTGCTTTTGAGAGTTGAAGAAAACAACCACAACTGCCCCTACCCAGAGTAAATCTGGATTATCCTGCCAATCTTGTAACGTGACCCTCTCCTCGCCTAGACCAAGTTGTCAAGGAAAAAAGAAGAGCTCCAAAGAGCCTTCAGCTCTCCTTGTGCACTTGGAGATACTGCCCCTTCCCTCTAATTACAAAAAAAAAAAAAAAAAAAACGGCAGGAGAAAAATTCACAGACAGACAATAAATTGTAAATGATTTTCATGACCAAGCTCAATGTGAGAAAGTCACTTTGGTAGGATACAGGCATCCTGAGTCCACAGGCTTTGCATCTACCAGAGTCCTTTGACCATCCTAGGAGAGCCTTCAAAAGTGAATTCGTGATCCTTTATGGGCGCAGGTTTAGATGTGTGCTGTCTCCACGAGTCCATCAGTGTAGACTGATCAGTCTGGGTCCTTCTTCATGCTCCCAGCATGAAAAGCACTATTGATATCTATCTCGAATGCAATAGTCATGGAAGTGTGACACAGAATGATTAATTTATGCTACACTAAGACCCTTTCAACAAAGATGAGAACTTCAAATTGCTTTAAAAAAACTCAGATTACAACTTGGCGCCTGTGGCTCAATCGGCTAAGGCGCCAGCCACGTATACCTAAGGCGGCAGGTTCGAATCACCAGCCCGGGCCCACCAAACAACAATGATGGCTGCAACCAAAAAATGGCCGGGTGTTGTGGCGGGTGCCTGTGGCAGGAGACTCGCTTGAGCCCAGGAGTTGGAGGTTGCTATGAGCTGTGATGCCATGGCACTCTACCCAGGGGGATAGCTTGAGGCTCCGTCTCAAAAAAAAAAAAAACAAACCTCAGATTATATTAATATTTCATTTTTTAAGCAGCTTGCAGGTGGCTAAATGATGTACAAGAGGTAAAATATATTCCTTGAGTGTACTATTCTTACTAAAGCAAAAATAGAGAATATTATCTATATTTTAACAACAGAACATAACAATGCATTTCATTTATTAAACAAATATGTCTGGGACACAATTAAAGAAAAGCCTCAGTTGAGTTCATAGAAGATGAAAAATTGACTAAGATATAATCACTGCCCTCAAAGAGTTTATGTGTTAGTACAGGAATATGGGGAATACAGAAAAAATGCAAGACAGAGAAAAACTTACACATGGAATGAAACAGACAGTGGTGTGTGAAAGATGAGAAATAATTGACAGTTTTTTAGCACCAAAAAGGGCCTATATTTAAGCAGGGTCTTCAAGGGGATTTGAAATGTTAAGATGAGGAATAAGAATTCAAGAAAAGGAAATACAAGGACAGGCACTAGAGAAGGAAATCTCAGACGTAAATGTGGTAGCATAGTTTCTTCACTATTTCTATGACTACATTTCTTCAGATTCATAGGAAGTAAGTTCTCACAGTATTGACCATCTAAAGTATTTTCTGAAATGTCATTGTGTACTGTTGGGAATATCGCCCTTAAGTCTGTTTCTTCAACAGAATGCAACCTATAAGATCAGATGGCTTGAGTTGCTTCTGGTTCAAAAGTCTGAAAATGTAAGTCAAATTATATTGACTAAATTATCTACAAAATGTAGATATCAAAGAATTTTAGATATCAATAATTTCCTGGAACTCTAATTATTCATAGTTTCTGAAAAGGCAAAACAGTGACACAAAATAATTATTGGGTCACTGCTTTTTATTTCAATTCTTAAGAGCTATGAAGCCTTATCATGTCTTTCAATTACTGTCTGATATTTACTCCAACCTGTGATTGGTGTCCAAAGTAAAGCATCTAAATACATGTCATTCTGCTATAGAAAATATTTGCAATTGCATTATTATGCTATCACCCGTTACCTCTAGTGGAATGTTGTTTTTGTTCCCCATCTGCCCCAAATTCAGATTTTTATGATTAAATTATTAACATTTCAGGAATATTTTTTAAAGTTTTCCCTATCATGGAGGTTAAGAGGTCTATAGTTGAAAGCTTCTAATTAATGTTGTCATTATTTCCAGCATTTTTTTTTTATTTAGAAACAGAAATTAGTGTGGCAATTCAAGTTGGAACTGAGGTCTCAAAATGTCATGAACAAAAGTAATGAAAACAAATACAAAACTACACCAATAGTATGTCATTGCAAGGAATAAGTTTAATTAATAAAGGTAGGAACAAAGCCTAAATGCCAGGAACAAAGCCTGCATTTCGATTGCAGACATATTCACTGAGCACCCACTATGGAAAGCACAGGGAATGAGACGGAGAGGGCTCTGTTCTCATGGGCTTTCATTCAGCTTGGGAAGTAAATAAAAACAACAAACAATTAAAAAAGGAATATCTGGTAATAATAAATAAGAAAGCAGTAACTTGTATTGAGAGGAGACATTTAAAACAGTGGCCTAAATCATAAGAAAGATCTAGCCTTGGAAAGATCAGAAACAAAAGCATCCCAGGCAGAGCTCAGGTCTTGTTAGTGAGGTGAGCCAAGTGAAAGCGAGGACAACCTCAGGCTTTCAGCTCAAAGACTAGGCGGATGGTAGTGACATTTGTTGAGGTGGGAAAAACATGGGAATGACCAGCTTTGGGAAGACTGTTCATAGCAGCTTTATGTATAATATCCCCTAGTGGAAACTACCCAAATGCCTACCAACTGGTGAACAGATTAACAAAGTTAGATATGTCCATGCAATGAAATAAAACTCAACAAAACAGCAATATATATGCTACAACATGGACAAAAACTAAATGTTTAATAGTTTTAGAAAGCCAGACACAAAATATGAACATCTATGGTATGATTCCACTTACAATAAATGAAAGTTTCAAAATAGGCAAATCTTTATAGACAGAAAGCAAATTAGTGGTTGCAAATAAGTGTAAGCAAAATTTTAAGGTGAAGGAAATTATGTCCTAAATAAAGATCATCCTGATAGTTGTATAATTCTCTAAGTTTAATAAAGCTTATTAATTTGAACACTTAAAATGGATATATATGTGTGTGTATACATACATATATATATTTTTTTTCTTTTGAGACAGAGTCTCACTTTGTTCCCCTGGGGTTGAGTGCCATGGTGTCACCATAGCTCACAGGAACCTGAAATTCTTGGACTCAAGCAATCTCATGCCTCAGCTTCCCAAGTAGCTGGGCCTACAGGCAAAATGCCTGGCTAACTTTTCTATGTTAGTAGAGACAGGGGTCTCACTCTTGTTCAGGCTGGTTTGAACTCCTGAGCTCAAGTGATCAGTTTGCTTCAGTACTCCCAAAGTACTAGGATTACATGTGTGAGCCACCATGCCCTGCCTTAAAATAGGTATATTTCATCATATATACATTATACCTTATCAAAGCTGGTAAAAATACAAGTCTTCACCTGTGTAAAGAATAACGTAAGGACTTCTTTAAATAGTAGGCCAGCCAAATAAAATTAAAACACTGGGGTATTGAGATAGAAGGTAACACAGGTGTTAATTTGAAATTTTTATAATATATACTTCTTCATGACTTGAATTTTGTTTTTACTTTTGTGCTTAAAAGTCCATATCATACACTTAACTGAAATATTTTAAAATGCAGAACAACAATGTGATAAAATAAACATTCATTTAGTGTCTACTTAACAATCAAAATCAAGCAATTGATTTGGATAAACATTCAGCCAATGCCCAATTTTTGAGTTTATGTACAATAACAATTCAATGTTCCACATGAAACAGCTCTATACATGCATCTGTGTGACTTTTTGTTAATTTGGGCTTTATTAAACACATCTTTTCTTATCCCCTGACAATAGGTGAGTGCCCTTTCTAGAAATGGTATATACATTATCAATGGCATTGCTATAATAAATGGCTGATATATTATTCTAACTATAAAACCTAGTCTCACCACACCATTGTAATGGCCATGCCATGTGTGATTCCTGATTGCGATATACCTCAAAGGAAGGTATCTACCTACCTTTGAAAGGCTTTCAGAGAAAAAAGGCTTTCTCAAATCTAGAGACCCCAGTCTTGGGTTCCAGTCCAATTCTTTCCTTCTCTCTCATATTCCATGCAGGTCACCATAAGTTCTTACTTATTTAAGTAAGATCATGTAGAAAGGTTGTAAGTACTCAGCATAGACAATAACATTAGTTAGATTAGTACTAAGTGGTTTCTCAAAATGCCAACTACTTCAATTTTAGATTGAGTGGTTCCTGCTGCTTTTTTAACAGCTTTATCGAGATATAATTCTCAATAAATATCTTTAGATAATTGAATTCCTTCTTGCTGACCCACAGGAGCTATGGTTTCTGTAGCCACCTGTTAAATACTTTTCTTTTTTTCCAGTATTTTTGTGATATACAGTATTTATCTTTTCTTCAAAGTTAAACAGACTGTGGATATAATTTGGGAGTAGGGGCATTCCATTATATACACAAACACTTGATTTCTACAATGTAACTATACAATTACTAATTTTATTAGGTCTCTCTATCTTTACAGAGACTAGCCCATCCACTGACCTTCAATTCAACTCTCTATCAACCCTCTCAACCCTCGCTACTATTTACAATAAAGCACAGTAATTAAGTAAATCTGCTGCATCCCTCATAATCATACAAACCTTGGACTTTGATCTCTTCAGAAAAGATCGAACTTTCTCATACAAATCTCCCACCTGACATAGTTTATATACAAACATATATACATACACATGTGTATATGTGTTTATAAAATAGAAAATGGAAAGAACCTCAGAACTGGGAAGACATCTAAGTATTAAATTTATATTATAAAAGATATCCTAATATCAACAAGGAAAATATCGTTTGTGGGATAGGAAAGACATACCATTAGCTAGAAGAGAAACACAGTAGTTTTTATCTATCTCTTTAGCTTCATTCCATTGTGGTGGGAAAGCAGTAAGGCAATGAACTAAATTTGGGGTATTGTAAGGAGAAAACTTGATTTAAAACACCACAGAAATTTAGGCACTTTAATCAGGGAAAAAGTAGAGCTACTGAAAGCTGCTGCCCCCACCTGGGCATTAAACAACAGAAATTTCATGACTCACAGCTTTTCTGATACAGTACTGGTAAACATCTAAAATTTTTGAACTCTTTTATTTGGTAAGCCACTAACTAATAGCAAGTAAATTTTTTATTATGCTCCTCAGCATACATGACCACAAGATTACTGCATACAAAAAGAAATCAGTCTACTAAAGATCTATTTTTTATTTATGGCAAACCAATTTATGTATATGTAGGTATGCCTCTGTGTGTGTGGTGTGTGTAGTAAATATATACATATGTATGTGTGTGTGTGTGTGTGTATTTACACATAAAGAAGGCTGATATGTTCAAAGAGTTCACATGCAATTAATGAGGTAAACTAAATCAGTCATAAAACCTAAAGGTGTGTGTTGTAAATACACACCTAATGTGGTGCATATGTATTCCAAGAAAAATATGCATACCATTATTAATTTAACAGAAAATCTAAACCTAACTTCTGCTCAATAATCACATACAGTAATAATTGGTAAGGGCTGGATTCTTTCAACACCACATCTTTTTGGTTGTTAAGAAAAATATTCAAAATGCTCCTTTTTTTATTTCTTTATTGTAAGGTTTTAGCTTCCTTTTTCCCCTCATTTCTTACATATGTATTGGTTATGGTTTTTCTGTTTTATCAGTTGCTACCAGTTGACATTTGTCTCACATCTCAGTGTTTCTACCTAGAAAAGATAACTATGGAGATCATCTTTTGTAGATAGATATTTAAAATAAACATCTATTAATTTATACTTCCAACTGGGTATGAAACATTATGCAATTATGAACAAATATATAAATTAATCCTGAGAAAATCTGTTGGGATTAAAATGTTTGAAATTTCTTTCAATGACTTTATATTAATTTGGTTGCTCAAGAACGTCCTTATTTTCATCCTTATTTATGCTCTCTTCTAGGAGGATGAGACTATCTGATATTTAAATGCCACCCACATACTTATATGTATTGAGTAATATTTTGAAGACTATTATTAGTTAAAGGTCATATTAGACAAATGTAAAATGATACAATCTTTATTGATAATATTCAAATAACATTCAATTTAAATTCATACCTTCCTTTCTTCTTCCATGTTAGAAAAACAATATCTGAATGAAGGAATGAAGGCATGAAAAACAATACCTGAATGAAGCTTCTTCACTTCATGTTCTGGTCAAAACACACACAACCCTGTTTTTTTTTTCTTTGTTTTATTATAAAAAAGAAGCTTATGGTACTAAATGCACACACACACACACACAATCTATCAGTTCACAAAGTAAGACAGGAAAGTCTCTGATCCTTGTTCTCTCACTTCCACTTCTCAAAAGTGCATACAATTAACCCCAACATTTTTCTTTTCTTTTCTTTCTTTTATTTCCTTTCTCTTCCTTCCTTCTTTCCCTCCCTCCCTCCCTCCCTCCTTTCCTCCTTCTTTCCTTCCTTCCTTCCTTTCTTCCTGATAGTATCAAGCTGTCACCCCAGGGAGAGTGCCATTGTGTCATCATAGCTCACAGCAACCTCCAGCTTTTAGGCTCAAGAGATCCTCTTGCTTCAGTTTTTTTTAAATTTTTAGTAGAGACGGGGGTCTCACTCTTGCTCAGGCTGATCTCAAACTCCTGCGTTCAAGCAATCCACATGCCTGGGCCTCCCAGAGTTCTGGGATTACAGGTGTGAGCCATCAGGCCTAGCCAATCCAAACATTTCTTAAAAGACATTGACAAGTAAATAGTTGTACAACTTTCAGAGACTAAGAGATTTTGCAGCAGAGAGATTTTAAAACCCCTGGCCACAATGAAAGAGTTAGTTTATCTAGCAGTAATGGTCTAGGAATGGCGATCGCAACTCAGCTTCAAGTTGGTGGGTACAACATTCATCCAAATTGTCTGAGGTAAAAGTTGTTATTCTATTGATAGCAGAACTTTAAACTGTGACCCAGTTTAAAATATTTTTACATTTTGAATTCCAGTAAGAAAATGAAATTCTATTAAGAATTACATGTAGAGTTTGCTTTTTATTTAAAAAGTGCTTCCAGCAGAAGTTTACTGAAATCTAGCATAGCAGCCTATGAAGCTAAGAGTCTGTAGCACATAGACTGCATTATCTTTCCATTCGTTCATTTTTCTACTTGCAAAATACTTACTATGTATTTTATACATACCAGACATCATTCTAGGCACTTGGAAAAGAGTAAGGAATAAACGAAAAATAACCCCTGACCCCAAAATCTTATATCTTCCTAGGAAGAGGAAATGAATACAATAGGTAAGTAAAATATATAATGTTTGCCAGAATAAGATGCAAGAATGAGGAGAGCTAGTACTAAGGAAGTTATAATTTGTGGTTGAATGGTTGACATGAGTCATTATTTGGAGTACTTTTAAAAACTACATAAAGAAAGCGAGTGAGGGAATCATTCAGATATACAGGAGAAAACAGTATCGGAAGAAGGAACAGCAAATGCAGTCATTCTGAGACAGGAGTGTACCTGATATGTTCTAGGTATAAAAAGAGGGCTAGTGTTACGGGAGAAAAACAATCAAGGGTGACATGGCAGGAAATGAGTTTAGAACGGTGACAGAGACTATGTAGTGCCTGGGAGATCCACTGTTGGCTTTTAGGCAAAGACATATAAGAAGCCATGGGAAGTTTTGAGCGGAGAAGCAACACGTTCTGATATGCATTTTAATTCTCTGATTTTTATGCTACAAATAGAGTACAAGGCTAAAAGCAAGAAGGACAGGTGGAAGGCCATCGTAATAATTGAAGGAAAAAAGAATAATAACTTTTATAAGGATAGGGCGAGTGAAGGTTTTGAAATGTGATTGGCCTACAACTATATTTTAAAGATAGGAGCTCAAAATGTTTGGCATTTGGATGTGAACTAAGGTGGGAAAAAGAATAATTCCCTGATAATTGGCTTGAGCAAATGAGAGAATTTAGTTGCTATTTACTGAGACATGGTAATAAATTTGGGAGGCATTAGTAAATAGCATTAAGTAAATCATGAGAATAAAGTGACTGTAGAATTGTTTTGAAGTATCCTAAACCTAAACCATGCGGCCGATGCCAACGTTTGGAGGCAGAAGAGCTAAAGATGAAGGAAGAAGAGAGACCGAGAAGATCAGCGAGGGATGAGGAATATTCATATCATGAAAGACACACAATAAATTATTCTAAGTACAAGAGAATGACCTTCTAAGTCAAATGCTGTAGACAGACCAAATAAGATGAAAACAAAAACTTCAGCATGCCACATAGTGTGTCCTTTTTTACCTTGATAAGAGTCATTTTGCTAAAATGGTACGATCAAATGACTAACTGAAATGGTTTCAAGAAAAGATGGTGGGGAAGGAGATAGTAAAATTTAGGCACACTTCTAAAAAGTATTTTTCTTGGAAAGTAAACACACACACACACACAGAGGAAGGTAGGAAGGTAGCCAGAGGAAAAAGTAGGGGTCCAAAGCAAGTCCTTTAAGAAAGGATAAATAATAAAATGCTTTGATCCTCCAGCTCCATCCCATGGGAGAGACTTATGAGGCTGATGTATTTGAGAAGACAGAGTAGACACATCCTGTTGGAGGGGCAGATCTACGTCCAAAAGCATGGAAATGTCTCTGTGATGACAGGAAAGAAAATAGCACGAAGGGACACAGATGCCACTGAGCATGTGGGTGTGACCATGGAGGATTCAGTTCCAATGCAGGTCCACATACTGCAGGAACTGCGTAGTTGAATTGGGCCAAATATCCTTAAGGTATCAACTACTGATACTAGGCAACCAGATACATAATAAAAAGCTACATTAGTACCAGTGAGCATCTTGGGAGGAAATTTGCATGATCCATTTACATTTCTTCTACTATCCATGACAGTTTGACATTTAGGGCCTGTGTTTACACTGGGGAAAGTCTTCAGTTATATATTACATGCTTCATTAGCTTACCTTTCTTAGAATCAAAATGTCTGCATATTTATTCTATTTTATGTGAATAAACATCATGGGTAGGAGTCACCAAAGTGCCACCACATAATTTGTAACAGTTTTGAGGCCTGTTTACTAACATGTTAAATTAAAACTTGGTACAAACTTCCATTATTCCTCTTTTTTTAAAATCTGGATTCAAGAAACAATAAAATTAAGGTAGAACTTCAAATAAAATTAAGATTTAATGATGCTGAAGTAAATTAAAATGGAATAAACATCTCCCAATCCTGTTCAGGTAATCTCGTGTGATGTGTACTCTTGTGCGCGCTCCTTCATCTCATCAGTTCTTCCATTTTATTCTATTACTTTAAAACAATAGTAAATAAAGTATAAGGCACTTCTCTGCTCCATAAAAACCAATGCTTATCACACTCTCATGTCTATGAGAATCACCTGGGATCTTTTTAAAACGCAGGTTCTGATTCAGTAGGTCTGGAGTGGGGCCTACAGTGTGGCATCACTAACAAGTCTCAGGTTGTGCCCATGCTGCTGGTTAGCAGAGTACTCATAGAAGAACAAGGGTATAAATCGCTCTGTCTTTGGCATTGGCAGAGAATTTGCGATATTAAATATTTCGTGCCTAAGTTTTTGTGTTCCTTTTGAGTTTTCTTTTAAAATCAGGTACTCCAGTCATATGTCACTTAGCAACTGGGAAATAATCTGAGAATTGCATCTGTAGGCAATTTCATCATTGTACAAATGTCACAGGGTGTTACTAACACCAACCTAGATGGCATTGCGTACTACATGCCTACACTATGTGGTGTACATAAGCTGGGGGTTTCCCAGGCTACAGACCTACACAGCGTGTTCTGGACTGAATATTTTAGGCAACACAATGGTAAGTATTCGTGCATCTAAACATATTTAAACACAGAAAAGGCACTGTAAAATACAATATTATTACCTATGAGGCCAGGGTGGTACATCATGTCTGCCACTGAAACATCATTATGCAGTGCACAAAGGTAGAATATTTTAAAAAATATTTTAGCTGATTATTGATATATATATTCCCAGATAATACATGTCCAAGAGTGATTTCAAAGCCTTCTTAAAATGTTATAGTCTCTAATTAAAAACAAATAAATGAAATGTATAGAAATTCCTCAATGCAAAAGGATTTCCTCATTACTTTATTTACAAGATTGCTGTCTGCAGCTCAGAACCTAATTTCATACCAATCTGCCCATTAAATAACAAAATCAAAGGAATGGAGATTAAGTTAAAATGCGAATATCTATGTTGAATGTGACACACTGATCACACCACAGAGGAAACAAATAACCCAAATAGTGTTATTTAAAATTGCAATCCTGTAAGTGGCAATAAACATTTCGCTATGACTCTGCTGTGCTGTTTTCCCCACACCTGCTCCCACTTGCCAGGTTAGACTGGTTCAATCTGCTCTACCGTGGGATCACAATCATCTGAACAAACCCCCTCAGGGCAGCAATATTCAGGCAGCCAGTGTTGTCTCAGAAGAGCTCCTGACATGATTCCCCATGAATTTGTAATTTTGTTTATGTATATTGAAAGTAAGGCATAGCAAAAAGACAGCATGCTGCTGATGGGAAAACTTTGGAACCTGCTTTCATAAAGCGACAATATTTCTCTGAAATATTGTGGAAATTCAGGACTCACAGCGTTTATGTGTTAAAAGAGGATAAGGGACATATTGTAAAGGTCCAATACCACAAGAGTTGTCACTCTGGAGGGCTAGTTCCCACAAAGCACCCTTGTAGTTTAAGACTTCAACAACAGATTATATCATAAATATTTTGCCACGTTTTGTGAGTGAGAGAGGCACACTCTGAGAAAGTTCAACTTTACCAGAACTTTCAGGTGCCACTTAAGAGCCGAGTAAAAAAATAATTCATTCTGCTTTAGATCCATTCATGGAATAGGACTACATCTTACCCCAGCTTTATGCACACACACACACACACCCCTGCATCCACCCATTCATCATATATACACACACATATGTGATTTGTTTTAAATATTTATAATAATACTTTATATCAATGACATCCTTCACATTGTTTTACATTATAATGTACTCATGAAAATATTCATGCTACTAATTAGCATCATTAAGGGGAAAAGAAATAAGAATATTGTTTTCCCACAATGATCAGAAAGGTCACTCTCCAGGAGTTACATATGTATAATACATGTGACACGCGTGCATGTGTATGTATATATGTGTGTGACAGTCAATCAGTCTTCTGGGGGTAAAGTCACTCACCCCTTAAGTGGCTAATTGAGCAAATTTTCGTTTTCTAAATTAATATAATCCCAGTTCTTTTAATCCATGATATGCTACTGTGGGCAAAATTGACTTCATCAGCCACTTATATTTGTTGTGCAAATGAGAAACCCTGGGAAAATACATAAATAAAATAATTTTGAATTTTTAATCCCAAGTCAACTATCTGTTCCTGGTGTAAGAGGTACAGGTTGAGTGTTCCTAAATATTTTCATCTAGAAATGTTAGATTTCAGAGTTTTTGCTTTTTTGTGTGGTTTTCTTATCTGTTTTAAAAAAATATTTGCATTATATATATTACTGGTTGATAACCTATATATATAATATATAGATTATATATTATAATAATATTAGATAATAATAATCTAATCTGAAGATCTGAAATCTGAAAGACTCTGATGAATGTTGAATGTCATGTTGGCCTACAAAAAGTTCCAAATTTTGGAGCATTATGGATTTTGGATTTTTAGATTTGGGATGCTCAACCTATATCTATAGTAACTTGTTCAAATTACTGGGCATATTCACATACAGTTTGTTTCATTTAATAAATATTGCATTGATTTTTTTCCCATACATGAATTTCATTTGATTCTCACAACCATGCTATAATTGAAAAAAATCACTTTAACTAGCAATTATTATTAATATATAAAACATTTTTTTTTGGCAGCATCTGTGGCTCAAAGGAGTAGGGTGCCGGCCCATATGCCAGAGGCAGTGGGTTCAAACCCAGCCCCAGCTTAAAAA
Organism: Galagoides demidoff; assembly: GCA_963574575.1. Taxonomy (NCBI): domain Eukaryota; kingdom Metazoa; phylum Chordata; class Mammalia; order Primates; family Galagidae; genus Galagoides; species Galagoides demidoff. The sequence continues at coordinate 19,610 of CAUYQV010186794.1, read as the reverse complement.
AGAAAAAGAAGAAGAAAAACATTACTTTTGATTTAGTGAATCAAAGAACTCACCTCTTCATACTCATCATCATTTAATATTTAAGAAATCATAATAATTACCACTGATTGGACGGTAGTGATTTAGGAGATAAAAGATAAGAGAAAGATAAAAGAAAATGAGTTTGATAGTCAGAAATAAAAGACTAAATGTAAGTATTGTTAAAATAGGAATGGAAAGAGAAGAAAAGTACATGCATTTTCTTTTTGGTGGGGTAATCCCTTCCGGACATAGAAGGGAAGTGATGTTATTAAACATTTATTAAGGACCTTCACACATTTTTCTATTGTCACTGTTGTTGTTCTGTCATTCTGGCTAGAGTGCAGTGGCATCATCATAGCTCCCTGCAACCTCAAACTCCTGGGCTCAAGGGATACTCCTAACTTAGCCTCCAAGGTAGCTGGAACTATAGGCACACACCATCATGCTTGGCTAAGTTTTTCTTTTTTTTATAGTGATAGGGTCTGGTTCTTGATCAGAGCTGGTCTCAAACTACTGACTTCAAGTGACACTCCCACTTTGGCCTCCCAGACAATTACAGGGGTGACCCACCACACCTGGTGGACCTGCACATGCTTATCACTATGTTGTATGCTTCATTTGCCTTACCTCCTAAGGCCCTGTGGTAGGCACTGCTATCCTGACATTGTAGATGAATCCCAGACACAGAGAGGATAAGTGAGTACCCTGGTATCTCTGGGCTAGTGAGGGACACTAGCAAGATTCCATCCTAGTCCCATTTGATTCCAAATCTATGCATTTTACACAACTGGGTAAAATGAATAAACTAACAATGTTAGTACATTTCTCAGAAAAAATATTTTTCATTATTATAGCCTACACAAATATTTCAAAATAATGTAAAATCGGAGTGTGAAAGGAGAGGGTACTATAGGAACCAGTATTCTAATAGCTTACATCTGAAACTTGTGCCTTTCAGAAAGTCTAAAACAGAAGAGCTTTATTTCCAGTTAAGTAAAGATCTGAATCAATTTTTGTTATTATTTAGATTATATGGAATATTGGATAAGCTTGGACTTCCTTATCCAAACTCTGGACTTTGCCCACAATGTTTCATAATCATGAAGGAATTAGGGTTTACTTTTTCCTAATCATGGCCAAGATTGTTTGATGTTTAATAAAATTCTAACAATCTTTAATAATTAGCAGTCTCTTATTGTCTAGTATTTTTATTATTTAGTATTTAGTTTTGGTAACTTTAGAAACCAAACTTGAACTCTGATTTTTGGAGTCTTCAGAAGCTGCATGTATATTTTTCTGTATTTCTGAAAGACAGCTTTTATACAAGAAGTAAAATTTACTAAAATTTCAGTACCATAAACATTAAGACCAGAAGGTTTAACCACTTTGTTCAATGTTGCATAAACAATCATGGAATTGTTAAGAATTCACTCTAAATGCAACGTCATGCATTGAACATAAAATTCAATTCTCTTAATGAAGTAAACAAACAAACTTCCTTGCAGTCAGTAATATGTGCATATCATTGACTGTGGTAATCTAAGAAGAAATAAATTAAGTTCCCACTTGTAAACAGACTTTCATTAAATGCATGGATATGGGAAAGAAATGTGAAAAAGGCACGGTCTAGTGGTTAAGTGACTGTGATTGTCAGTCAATAAACAATGGTCTCCAATCTGTCACTGACTCAAGTATTTGTCCTTGGGAAAATTTTCTTACTATTCCACAAGTTTTCAATTCAACCAGCTTTTAAAAGTTGTTTACAAGGAATTTTGGCATTTATAATGGGCTTAAAAATATTTTAAAACTTCAGTGCATAAATTATTACCTGTGTACAAAGCTATTTACAGGGATGTTAGTTTCAACATAATTAAAAATTAAAAATACTATTATAATTTTCCTATTACAAAGATTAGATTTTTATTAAAAATTTCAGTGTTCCAAATATCACAAGTCCCAATTAATTTTATATGCTATTTGTGAAGTATTTTCATATGCTTTACTGTTTCAAAACCTCTCATTGAAGACTCCTTTTTAATTACATTAGCAAAATCAAAGAAAATAATTTCGATCTATAAATACAGGTTCCAAAATTCAAAATTTGTTCTCTTAAAACTGTATCACAGAATTTTAAAAATAATAAAGAGATACCACCTACTGTCTCAGCTAGATCTGAGCATTAAATTATATATATTTTTTTAGAAAATTCAACATTTATTATAGCATACTTTGTCCTTCCTTGCTTCTTTATTTCATTTGATTTTTAATTACTGTGTGCACATAATAGTTGTATATCTTTACAGGGTACAGGTAGTATTTTGGTATAGGAATACAATGTGAATTAATCAAAGCAGATCAAATGCCATCACCTCTGGCATTTATCATTTGTGTTAGAAACAGTCCAATTCTACTCATTCAGTTTTTTTAAAGTATGTCCTAACTTGCTGTTGATTATAGTCACTTTGTTGGGCAGTCAAATAACAGCTCACATTTTAAAGAGACACAAATAAAACTTAATTTATCTTCTGAATTATAATTTCCTAATATCCTTATATGGCATTTATTTATACATTATTTGGCAACTGAAAAATTAGTCTCCAATTCCTTTTTATTTGTACCCTCAAAGCATATCATACTTATAAGACTTTAAAATAGAAGAAATATAAGTATAGCCCCAGATAATAAGTAATATCAAATTGTTGATGCCCAAATGCTAAAATGTATTATTAATAAAAGGTAAGTTTGAAAAAAAGTTGCATTTGAACAAGCCAGGGGAAAAACTTGCCATTTCTCTTTGTAAGTAATCAGATTTTAATAAAACATGAGACTGTCTAGTTAATGCTGTCTAAATAATAAAATCTAGTTCCAGAAATTTGTTTCTTGAACTTTTTTAACTGTTATACAAACAATGCTACAATCTGCTTTTCAAGAATCTATTTAGTGCATACAGAACTCAAAGTGGCATACATGATTTTAGCGAATGCTTAAAAGCTTTTGTATCTCCCATTCAATTTATTATACAATTTCTCTATATCTCGAACAATGAGTATCTGAGAGAAAAGTTATCAAAAAAATCAAGAAACAAAACAGGACTCAAATAAAGTCTACTCATCTGTTTCCATACCATGAAATACATTTAAAAAACATGAATTTACGGATGGATAATAAAGTGCCAGTCGTAGCATATAGGAAATGGGTATAAAATTCTTTCAACTTTTATGTCTGTCTGCGATTTTTTATAATACTAACTGTTGGAGATATAGTACCCAATTAATGTCCTTCATCAGATCATTAAACTGTACATGTACTGTACAAATGTGAATACTGTCTTTTGTATTTGTCATTTTCTTTGAGCATGTGATATTAAAATAACAAACTAATAAGAGTTTAAGAAATCTATTAACCAACACTTCCTCTTTCTACTCCATAAATTACTCTTTAAAATCTATTCTGGGACAACTACTTAAAAAGCCAGTGAGTCCCCTCCCCCCACACTCACCACTTAAGTTGAGAAATTCCAGGTAATGCCCATTAAATGCTCTGACCCAAACCCAAGAAAGCCATACTTGTTTAAACAATGACTACTGTTCCTATCCCTGAAAATTAATGATCAACCATGTGAATAAATTTATTGGAAAAAAGAAACCAGGACACAAATGCAAGTATATTTTTAAAATATGATACATACTTTATAACTAAAGCAAAAGAAATTCATTTTAAATGTTTTTACTGAAGACTAATCTAGAATTCCAATTTCTGGAATTCACAAGATAATAAAGGCATACAATATACCAGGTGTAATTTAAATCCCTTTTGCTCAACTATATAAAAATTAATACTACTATTTCTCTATTTTCATTTTCTTTGAGACAAGAGTTTCATTCTGCAGCCCTGGGTAGAGTGCCATGGCTTCCTAGATCACAGCAAGGTCAAACTCTTGGGCTCATGTAGTCCCCTTGCCTCAGCCTCCTGAGTAGGTAGGACTACCAGCACCCACCATAATGCCCAGATGGTCTTTTTATTTTTAGTTGAGATGGGGTCTCGCTCTTGCTCAGGCTGATATTGAACTCCTGAGCTCAAGCAATCCACCTGCCTAGGGTTCCCAGAGTGCTAGGATTATAGGCGTGAGCCCCTACACCTGGCCCTTGCTATTCCCCTGTTCTAAGTATTTATCTTTAAATGATACAATTTCAATCAATTGAAAAATAACAGAAAAGAATAAGAAATATATTTCTTGTACAAACATGTGAAAAAAAAATTTTCTTACAGAATTTCCACCTTAAAGGAGATATAAGAAAACAGAATTTTTACTTGTTTTTCAATTAAACTATCTGGCAAATGGAGTGTAAGAATATGGCATACCAAAGAGAATTACAAAATTAGGGAATGAAAAGGGTATTTATAGAGTAGAAACTAAACAACAAAGATCAGAGAATTAGAGAAAATCCATGTAAAATTTAGGCTTAGTTTGGTCCTGCTATTCAAAACTAGTGAGATTTTATACCGAGAAGAATATAGACATTGGAGTTAGAAAAAAATGATGACCAAAGTTTGAATCAAAGTTTTCTACAGATTCACAGAGGACAAAAATTGGGTCTGTAGCATTGGCTTCCTTCAGCATGTTCACGATGCCAGGGGCCGTGTGGTAAGTGACGGTGATGGTGATGCAGACAGAAGGCTGTCTGTTTTAACTGCGTAATGGATTTAAGTGGTTATTTGAAGGGAAAAAAATGAGAAATTATTATTCTGGAAGAAATGGAAGTTGTGGATAAAGGCCTAGATGTACATATAAGAAAATCCCAGGTATATGTAACCAAAATGAAGGCTGGCTTGATTTGGATGCAGAGAGAGAAACCCGGATTCTAATCCTGACTTCACCTTCCAGGCACATCTCCTCTTTGGAGCCACTTTGACATCTGGAAAATGAGTACTTCTGTCTGAATGTTCTTCAAGAAGCTTTCTGCATATAAAATATTTAATATTTCTATAGAACTGAAATACTTGAAACACAATTTGTGGCAACGATTCTGTTTATTATAAAGATTACATGAATTACGTATTTATTATATATGGGGAGAACTAGAAAAAAATAAAGAATAAAAAATCAAAAGGAGAGGAAATAAGGTATTCTCAATGGGCTAAGTTTCAGATGATAATTAGCAATTGATGAAGATCATTCTCAGGTAGAATTGAGAAAAGGAAGTTGGAAGAGAAAGATACGGGTAGGGTAAGAAAGTTCACAACGATTTCATGTCTGCATACCTAAAAGAATCCATCGAAAAAGTATGAAGATTCAGTGAATCAGTAGGTTTGTCTTTGACAAACGAAATCCAAAAATACAAACAAAATTAACACCTTTGTAGTGAATTAAAATACTATTCAATAACTTTGGTCAAAGACTACCTAAGGAAAAGGAGAAATGAGAGAGAAAGGCAAACACAAGACACACGTGAGGACTGAACTCGGGAGGGATAAGACGCTGACTCCATGACCTAAAAACATTCAGATGTGTAATAATAAAGAGTCTAGGTTTGCAAGAGGTTTGCTTTTTAATCTTATGTTTCAAGAGAAACAAGCATCAAAAATCTTTTTTACCTGTATTGTATAAGTGGGATTTTTGTTTTTATTTGTTTTATAGAAGAGCTAAAAACAAACATGAGTTTGTTTTTATGGAGTTTGAAGATTATAAAATGGGGAAGGATCTCTTTCTGAAAAAGAATATAAAATGAAATTTATAGAGTTATGTATAAATGTTAAGTATTTATTTATAAGAAATTAAATTTTAATCTATTATTTCTTTTTATAAATCTAACAAACACCAATACCACCAATTAAATAGCATAATTATCTTTAATATTTAACTGATACATCTCAATAATGCTTTTTCCTATTTTCAACTGTGTCCCTTCATATGACAAAGATACTGGAAAATCATTTTCTGTAGAGGGAATAGAGCAATAATTCAAATTCTTCTTTCTCATGTATATAGTTGTTATATTTCTATCAACTTTGCAACCTGTTGCAAGGTATTGGTAATACCATGTAAAGTGTTAAGAGTATCTTAACTTAGGAAACATTCAAGTTTATTTCTACATTGTCTGCTTAATTCAGGAGAATTTTCGGGCTTTGCAAGCCTTGTTTCTCCTTTACCATCTGTGCAGATTCATAGCTCACCATCGCTGTGTATATGGTGAGCAAAACTCTCCCACCTTTGGCCCAGTTTTTTTGTTTGTTTGTTTGGGGTTTTTTTTTGTATTATGAAGGAAAGTGCTATGAAGAAAAAATAAGAATGAAAAGAGAGAGCAATGTTAATTAACTAGTTAAAAAATACTTACATCACAAACTTTAGAAAACCTTATGAACCCACTGTTAGGACCCCTACCAAGGTTTTGAAAATGATACCTGACTAATTTAGTTTCACAATCAGCATGCCTCTGTATACAGGTGGCTTAGGCAGAACAAGAGCTAGAAGCTAAAGGAGATGAAAATAAATTCATTTTGGGGTCATGGAAGGTCAAGTGTGAAGTCTTGGTAGGTTTGAAAAGTTAGGCCCCTAGGCGCATGTATTTTGGCATTTTCTGTGTTTTCCCTCTGTAAATCTATGAAACAACATTAAAAAAAGAGAGAGATTTGTTTGCTATTACTCATATGTAATGGTATGTCTGGAATTGCATATTGGCATTAAACAAGAAATACTCTAGAAATCTTCTGGTACATTCATGTCTAACTGCAGTTACTATCTTTAGTGAATTGAATTTTCTCCCCCCGAATTCACGTGACCTTATTTGTAATAAAGGTATTTGCAGGTGTGATTAAGATAAGGATGAAGATACAGCTGTAGTGAATTGCAGTGGGTCTTAAATTCAATAAGATGTCCTTATAAGAAAGAAAAAAGATGATGACATGGAGACGGCTATGTGAAGATGGAGGCAGAGATGCATTGATGTGACTACAAGCAAAGGAACGCCAAGGATTGCCAGCAACCACCAGAAGGAAGCTAAGAGAGAAGCTTGGGACAGCTTTGACTTGAGAGCTTCCAGAGTTAATCTGTAAGTTAACTTAATTTGAGGCTTCTAACTTCCAGAACTATCAGAGACTAAATTTCTGTTACTTTAAGTCACCTCATTTGTGGCAATTTATTACAGCATCCCCAGGAAACAGCCTATCTCTAAATAAAAATATTTCCAAATTTGTCTGCATGATGGTGGATTTGCAAACTGTATGTATACACATGCCTCAAGACCCATGGAATAAAGGGGTTGGTCGATCCTGGACTATAGCAAAACTGTTTTCACAGAGGACTGCCATGCCCCAAATTGTGCTCTGCAGACCCTTTAAGTCCAACTGTGCTATAATGTTCAAACATCTGAAATACCAAAACGGGAAAATGAATGTTGCATTATTCCTGGGAAAAGCTTAAATTCCTTTCCTGTGAGTAATACTATAAAGACATTATGATAGAATACTATGCTTAATATATTTTTCTCAATTTTCAACATTTGCAGTGTCCCACAATAAATAAGTTCCAAAACTACCCATCCTAGAGAGAGGAACATAAAAAAATAAATATGTGACTATCAGAACCAATTTTCTACTTTTCCTTTTATTCACATTTCCCACATTCTGTTTTTACTTTGAATGCCAAGTTTGAAGAGTAATATTAAATATCATTTAACAATCTTACATTGCTTAGTAATCACTTCTTAGCTACCACTGTAATTATTAGACATTTTCACTGTTGTATAAGCATCTATGGCTTGTCTGTCCTACCAGCTCTTAAGGTGCTACAGGCCAGTGCTCATGTGCTGTCCAACTTTTTCTTTGTTCACAATGCCTGGAACAGTGCGGGGAAATCTCTAAGATACATATTAGATGGATGCCTATTACCTTGGGTAAATTTGTTAGTTTTTAGTAAAAGAGACTAATAAAATACTCTCTTCAATTGTAATAGACCACGGAACAGTCCTTTTGCAATATTTGCATTCCTGTTAGTTCAAAATTAAATCCAGATGCGACTTGTTTAGACAGGGCTCTATAGCTGTGCCTGTGGCTTTCTTTTCACCAAGGAAAAGCTCCTGTTGGTCATATTTAACTGTGCTGGTGGAAGGCCAAGGAAAAGCTCTTCATTAACATATACTCAGTAATTACCAAAGGCACATAGACACATCTCATTTCTACCCTGCCATTATGCTCACTGGCCTGGAAAATGGGATTGGGCCAAGTGGAACTGTCCCAAGCACATGCACTGTGTATTTCTGGAAGAAGAATCACACAGTGTGCTCTATAGACAAGGACTCAGTCTGTGTACCTTAGCAACCCTCCTGTGGACAGTTTTTACAGAGGTCCTGGTCAAAATGATCAAGACAGGTTTACTACTGGGCATTGTCATTCTGCTTTAAAATGCCAAGATTTATATCAAGGATGTTATTTCAATAAAAGAATGTCTTTAAATTCTTACATCCATAAATATTGTGAAATGGGTATTAACTTTCTTTCTCTTGTTACATTTTTATGTACAAATCTGAGATGAAGAAAAAAGCTTTAAATATTATGTGTAGAAAATGTTCACACTCAAATATTTAGTCTAACAAGTGAAAGAGATAGGCAGTAGAAGTTGCCTCAGTGAATTATTGTGCAAATGAACACCGAAATAAATGGGCTCTATGGGCTCATTATAAACTCCTTCATTCAAACAAACTCTGGGTAGCTGCTTGGGGAAAAGTCCCCTTCATTATATTTCCATTTAGATAGGAAAGCAGAACTGGACTATTACTGTCAGCTACCGCCTAATTCCACGTTTCTCCTGGAAAATCCCCCATGTGGGGAGGGCACCGTGCAGGTTGGTTTTAGCCTGCTGCCCAGAGGCACCAGGTAAACACATGCTGTCATTTGTCCTTCCATCAGTAGACAGGGCTTAGGACACTGCCTTTAGCAAAACAAAGACCAACAGGACCCGGCCCCTACCCTTGAGAGGCTGACAATCTACAAAATGAGACCTAACATATATCACATTTATTTTTGACAGTTCTCAATGCCACCCGGAGAGCATATTAGAGATAAATAAAACAGGGCAATCAATCATTTTATGTTGTTTGAAAGGCCCTGAAAGCTTTCATCGAGGAGATGAATTATTACACAAATACAGATATCTGAATTGCATCAAGATACCAATTATCAGATTTCTTTTTAGACCTAATTTAGTAATAGTAAAACAGAGAATTAGCTTCCTAAGATATTTATGGGTCTTATGCTAAGCATTTCCAGACAGTATCAGAGAGAAGTGGAAGCTTTCCCATTGGCTTTGGGGTCTCTGACATTTCTTTAAAATTATACATAGTAGAAACCTTAGGATGGTAACGAACTGTTTAACATACAGAGGTAGGCAACAGGAGAAACTAGGCCTACTTAATGATACATACACATGATGCATGTCTGGTCTGTGAAAATTAGGTCAACTTAAGGAGGTGGTCACCTATGGAGGTTCTATTATACCTCAGTTTCTCTATTGTGCAAAGATGACATCACTCTCTAAGTCCCAGTCAACAAAAAATTGTAATGAAAAGATCCTAAAACTTATTAATGTAACTCTAAAAGACAGGAAAAGGACTTTGGGAACTGAATTTGCAAAATGTGTTCCATGATGCAATAAAACCTTTCTCTGCTTAGACTATAAAACAGATTGTATCTAATCCATCAATTACCTTGTCTTTGTGAAAAATGATCAAACATATTTTAAATATAAAGTCAGCAGAGAGTCACATGGGGTTCTTTTATGAATCAAAGTTTTCACTTCTCCATGTCCTACGTGTTACTGGAACCACTGAAGCGGCATATAGTATATAGGACACGGAGAGCACTGGGCTAATCGGTCCCCGCAGACCTGACGGTGCACTCTGCTGCAAGAGCAATTTTCATTCTGAACTCTAATACCCTTTAAGAGAATTCTTCAAAAATAATCATATCATGGTTTGAGGGACTAGAGCCTGTTTCAATTTTATGTAGCCCTCTCCTACTCAGTCTCTCCAATCCCTTCCTTTGCCCTTAACTTTTTGCCTAGAGAGCTAATTCTTTTTTTTTTTTAAAAAGATAATACTAGAAGAAGATATTGTTATACAAGACATTAAAGAATATTTCTTTTTCTCAAATATCTTTTCTTTCAGAACAAGATATAACCATCCCCAAGGAAGGTCTTTTAATCAGAGATTTCTATCCTGAGGCAGGGATTTTTTTTTTTTTTAATGGAAACTCATTCTATGAGGAAAGTCTATGAAAAATCAAAGAAAGACTGTTGTTACAAAAGAGAAACCCGCCAGCAGGTTCAGGTAACTTGCTGGTTCTTTCTTGGGTCTGTCTTAGTGGGTTCTAAAGAAGTTTTTGATTTTTTTTTTAAAGTAGGATCTCAAAGCAGTTACCTACTGAAACTACTCATCATTCACTGAGCTAATCGTTCATTCTGCTGCTGCTGACACAAATGCTTCTAAACGGAACTGCCTGGCCTCCCTCTCTAGGAGATCACACTACCAATGAATGAAGAGCTGGAAAGAGAAAGCTTCACATTTCAACCGGAGAGTGGAACTAGTGCCAGGATTATTATTAATATTGTTAGTAGAATATTATAGGAATACTTCTTCAGGCTGATAAAAGATTTGAAAATAAAGAGAGTCAGCAATTGAAGTTTGAACAGTAAAGTAAACCTAAGTACAAGTTAGGCTTTTAGATTAAATAAAAAGTTAAAAAGAAAACAAGACAATGAACAGTGAATTACATGGTTTATACATGGGTAATACCGATGGAATATTCTTTAATATAGAATTCAGCATTTAATATTCCATCGGTATTATCCATGTAATATTCTTAATTTTGCTTTAGTTCAACCAAACATAGTGAAAGGAACCTAAACTAAGAAGAACTAAAACCAAAAAGAACTTCATACTTTTGTAACTAGCATATGCCTAAAGTTTGGGGCTTTGAAATCTAGATTTAGCAGACAAGCTAATGCCTAAAAATTCAGTGAAGGTGATTAAATGCTAGTCAGAACTACTCTAAATTACCGCTATGCACACACAGAGCAGGAAAATGCCAAAATATCATACACCACCAAATTCAGTTGCCTCTTGCTCAACAACCCTTAATCAAACAGGAAAAGCTAAATTGAAGAGCTGTCTTATGAGCATGAATTTCAATAAACCATAATGTTTGTAGAATCAGAACATGGGAAAAGAGGATAGCAATGGAAAGAAAATAATTCCCCATGGAAATTACTCATTTACCATTTTTCAAGTATAAATTTAGGGAATATTACTACATATTGATATATAATAATATAGGCAAGCTCATAGTTTTAAAAATTCCTGAATTTATAAATAAGCTAAAAATAGAAACAAAACCTCAGTGTCCAATATTTGAAGAGGTCTAAGTTGCTAGTTAATCTTAGTTTATTTTAATCTCCTCATTTCAGGTGACAGCTTTAATATAGAATTCAGCATTTAATCAAGTTTTTTTTTTATTGATTTACTTGAATACAATACAACCCTCTCTCTCACCAAAAAGACCCCACATTCTCATTTCTTTACGAAGGCTAGATCTCAGATTTTCTATACATGGCATCATTAGATCTGGCACCAGGGAATAAGTACATAGTCCAATAGCAATCTAATTATCACCTTAGTTAATACTTAGTAATCAGGGATATTTTGGAGGATAATCATGCCAAAATCCATGGTTATATTAATTATAATTATCTGAATAATTCAACAGCATACTATGCTCAATACAGAACAAATCATTTTAGCAAAGAGGGCTTAAGCATCACCACCATATCAACAGCCTACTGCAATTTCTAGTTAGCATGCTCCAGAAGAGGAGGGAAGAATAAATGTTTCACAGAAGCTGAGAAGGTGTGGAGGAGTGCAGAAAGGTGTGCCTGAGGTTACCATGTACCCAAGATATTCCACTGTAATTCTCTGCACAATATCTTGACATTTTTTGAGAACAGAAAATGTTTTGATTATCCCTTTAACTTTGATCCTCTAATTTAGCAAGACAGGCATATTTTAAGATGAACAGGATAAAATTTGATAGCATAAAAAATCAAGATCTCAATGGGAAAATCACACACAGCTTTTTATAACTCTTAAAACATTGATTATATTATGTGATGCACCAACATAACTTGGCACATTGTAAATATATAAATACCCATATATTAGCACTTCCATCAAAATATAAAGGGATTTATCTAATGAAAGTTTTATATTTAAAATAATGTACTATTGATATACATCTCAGTTAATTCACATGTGCATTTCCTTCTCTACTTCAAGGGTCAAGAAAATTTTCTGCAAAGGGACAGACAGCAAATATTTTAGGCTTTATGACAGCCAAATAGTGTCTGTCATTAGCACTCAATTCTGTATTGTAGCAAGATATCAGTTGATTGCAAGTGTTCCAATAAAACTTTATTTATAAAAACAGATGGTGGGACATATTTGATCATTGGGCCTGTCAAGTCCTGCTCTATTTCCCTAAAGCAGAAGAAATGCTGAGTGGAAGGATTTTTTTCTGTATAGCATTATAAATTATCCACATTGTCACATTTTGACCATTTTTGGAACTATCGTCAGTACTCAAAACAATTCTAAAGAACCTAACTACTGTCTGAAATCTTACATTCATAGAGGAATTAGTCCAATTTATCTATATTAATTGAATATCTACTATATATTGACCTTCCTATTCTTAAAGGCCTTAATCAACGTGGAAACATCCATTCACCAAATCATCAGCACTTTCACTTTTTGCAATAATAAAATGTCTTAAAGTATGGATGACAAACAAAAAACATGGGTGGTTTCAAAATCCTTTCAGTGATCTAATGGGCATAATTAAATGGAAGAATCAACACAAATGAGCACTCAAAAGGGAGAGCAGAAATGCCCGGACAGTAGTGGAGATCTACCACCCATATCACCACATCAAGTCTATTGTTCCCAGAGGACACTTTCCCTTTTATCATTATCAGCTGTACAGATGGGAATTACACTGACTATCACTCACCTTAATGCCATTTACCCACGTCCCCAGAGACTGGATACCAGTGAGAAATCAGAAAGGTAAGAAGCTGTATCAATGAACACGCTTTGCGACAAATATGCTCAATTCACATGCTAAAAGGGACAAAATTGGGATGTAGATTTAGCCATGCATGTTCATATTTATTTATGTGTGGGAAAAACTAGCTGATCTTGCATCCTGCATAAGAGCATGTAGATATGCTATCAACTGACATAAATGAGTTTTATAATACTTATCATCTGCATTTGCTGTCCTTAGGAATTACTGTGTATTTAATTATATGTACTCAATTTAATTCAGTGTAATCAGGTGAAGTGCTTAGAGATGGCAATACCCATACAAATAAACATGGTTACAAGAATTTCAAAGTTTTTTTTTTTGGCTTCAGTGTTGACATAATGAGATACAAGGAGCCAGAGTTACAAATTCTAATATTCATGATCAGTGTCTTTCTACTTTATGAATTAATGTCACGGAGTTCTGGGGAGAAAATAATCACATTTTTTACGTGCTAAATCCAATTTTTATGGTCACTGATTACTGACTAATACCCCACTCCTGGCCTTGTTTCCTCTTCTGTGGTGTGTACGCTCCTTTCTTTACCCATAATTGGGAGTCATGATACCAAGTGCCTCTAAGTACCACATCAAAAAAGTTCAATATTTCTTTCTGCCTCTACTTCAGGTGTTTTGCTTTAGGGCTCAGTGACTGTCACACAAAAACTACCATGGCACTATTCTGTATCAGAAATGTCATAAGTTTACTCAGGCGATGTGTTCATTTGCCCTTCTAAAGCTGCATTTACCAGATTTTTACCTGTGATAGCAAATAAAATAGCATATTTGTGATATTTGTGGCAGAATTACCACTTTGGATGGCCAAGAGGGTAGACTTATGATGAGAAGGTATTGAACAGAAAATAAAGATTATGACTTTAGAGAAAAAACCTTAGTATATGCTAAGAAACTTCAAGTGGAAGGTATCCGCAGTTTAGATGCTGCACTGACACTGTCACTTCGCTTCCAGTCACAGGGTCGTCACACATGGACAGCTTTCTCTGGCTCTTCCTAAAGCTGGTTCTTTCTCATTCTTTAATCCTCAGCTTACATATCTTCCCCCCAAGCCTCCGCAGATTCTTCACATCTTCTTCCTCCCATTGTTTACTCTCTATGGCAGATTCAAGATAGTTACAAATTCCTTGACACTTCTCCCACTGAACGCTATAGGAGTCCATATTTGAACCTGAGCTGTGCTGTGACTATCTTAGTGTGAATTACCAGAAATGGCACTATACTACTTCCATCCTAACTTTTAAGAAAACTGGGACTTTCCACTTTTATCTTAAAATATTTGCTCTCGGAGCAGTGAACCATTCTATAAGAAGTCTGATTTCCCTGAGGCTCTCGTGTTGTAAGGAAGCTCAACCTAACCATTTGGAAAGTTTGTGCAGGGATGGAAGGGGAGGAGAAAGGGAGACAGTCCTTACAATATCTTAAAATTTTTTTACTTGATCAAAGTAATCTTTCAAAATTGCAAAGCAAAATTGCAGCCTCAGTGATTAGAAAACATTACTATAAGCTATACATACCTCCTAAAATGAAATTTTTACACTCAGCAATGCATATTTCTTACCTTTAGCTCTCTCTCCTTCCAAAAAGCAAGTGAGCATCAAGGAGCCATTGCCTAACAGACTTCTCTGATAAAATCAAGGAGGCATTTCCCTACTCCTTTATCTCACCAATATGAACTCTACATTTAAAACTGGAATTCCTGCAGGTAGATTTAATAACAACACCCAGGAAGTGTAAGGAGCATGCTGCCGCATCGATACCTATCTACCTTCTGGTTGAGAGGGAGCAGAGCCAAGAAAAGAGCGGTAAGGCCAGCTTCTCTAAAAGTTGAGCAAAGATAAATCTCAGTATTTTTCATACTGTAAAAATGAGGTCCTAAAAAAATGGCAAGTTTAAGAGTCCAGTGATTTTTTTTTAATATGCCTTGAGATTAACTAATTCACCATTACCGTTTTTTCCGAAATACTGGTGCCTGAGGCAGAAACTTTAGAATGTGAAAAAAAAAGACTCACCCAGATTTTGTCCCACTTAACCTCAGAACTGTCAAATATTCTTGATTTAACACTACCTATTTATAAGGCAGATCTAAGATTGTGGTGATTGGTGATACCAAAACCAACAAAGAAATAATTCAGCAGTGACCGATCATCTCAAAAAGAACAATTTATAAAACCTGATTGATATTCAGAAAATATTTCCACGATTGGCTAGAGGCAGACTTTGTAATCCCTATCTTTTATCATCACGATTCCTCCATCCGTTTTTTTCAAAAAGCTGAACCTATGCAACAGTTCTTGGTACACAGGATATATTTGCACGTCTTTGAGTCTTTAGCCATGAATTCCTTTCTATCAGATTAGACCTATTATTTGATGTACATCTCATGTGAGTCCTTCCCCATAAATCTTTGTCTCATTATCGCGATGAGAAGCATTCTGTTCCTTCTCGGAACTCCAGCAACATTTATCTGGACTATTTTATCCCACTGAACAAGACTCTGCTTTTATTATAATTAGTTGAAAAGCATACTATTTTATAATTATAAACTCTTTGAGCAAAGGGTCTTTAACTTGCTCACGTCTATGTTCCACATAATACACAGCATAGGATGTACGACAAGAGGTATCCAGTAGCCTTGGTGTGTGAGGAGAAGGATTTGATAAGATTCTGTGT
The DNA here is from genome assembly GCA_963574575.1 of Galagoides demidoff. Classification (NCBI taxonomy): domain Eukaryota; kingdom Metazoa; phylum Chordata; class Mammalia; order Primates; family Galagidae; genus Galagoides; species Galagoides demidoff. The sequence continues at coordinate 3,771 of CAUYQV010186794.1, read as the reverse complement.
GCACTAATTGGGTGGTATTCATACCCAAGGCAGGCAATAGGAGAGACTGAAGTCTTTATTTTTTTAAACAGAGAGTAATATAGTATCATCTCTACTTCTAGAAAAAATTTTCAAAGGAAAGTGAGAAAAGGCTTTCAAGAAAGGATTTGTAAAGCTAGATTCTACTTGAGAAAACTGATAAAGGATAAATACTGTCTGTAGCACCAGAGGCTTTCAGAGTAAAATAATATATTTTAAGTTTTTAATCTATATTTGTATGTATAGATGGGACTAAATTATAAAAAAAGTGGGAAGTAGTTATCAACTGGTAACATTGGTTTAAAGGATATTATCTTTGTGCAATTTCTTTTGTTTTTAAGATAGGATTTTGATCTATTGCTCAGCGCAATGGTGTGATTACAGTCCACTGAAACCTCAAACTCCTGGCTAAGTTCTTTTTTTAAATTTTTTTATAGAAACAGGATCTAAGTTACCCAAGCGGGTCTCAAACTCCTAGGTTCAAGCAATCCTCCCACACTGACCGCCTTCAGCACTGGGATATGGATGAACCCGCATACCTGCAGCAATGTCTATTTATAAATACATAAATAAAATATATGTTTGTTAATATGTGTGTATGTACTCTTTCTCACACACACATTTTGTCAACAAGTTGTTTATTAAATATAACTAAATACTGGGATCAATTTAAATTAAAAAGAAAGTTAAAGGGTTCTAAAGTGAAGCTTCACTAGTTATTCACCAAGGGAAACCATAATGAGAAATGAGCCACAAGAAGTTCACTTGTCAGAGGTTCAAAGCCAGTAATTGGCAGAACTTAAACAACTTGGGGTTCGGGGCACTGATGCCCATAAGTCAGAAATCTGCATGTAACTACTGATTTTGCAAAAAATTGTTTAATAGCGTACTTTTGACCAGATGCCTGAATGGTAGATAAACTATAAATTAAACATATATATTTTTATGTTATATGCATTATATTCTGTATTCTCACAATAAAATAAGCCAGAGACAATGTTATTAAGAAAATCAGAAGAGGAAATATATTTACAGTACTATACTGTACTGTATCTATACTGTATGTTTACATCATGCGTTTAGAAGATGAATCATTTGTCTGGAAGAGCTGGCAAGTGTAGCTGCAGACAACTGAGCTTTTTCTTGGAATGCCATGAGTTCTCCCTACTTCTTGGGAGCACTTCCAGCATCACTAGTGGCACTTCACAGGGGTCCCATGGTGTTTGTCAAGATTTGTGGTATTGCAATAAACATGATGAAAAATATGCAAGAACTGTGAGAGATCACGTTTACTGTGATCCCCAATTTACTGGGGAGATGCACTGCTCACATGGAGATGATTAGCAGCACATGGTGTTTTAAGCAGATACTTGCAGCGTTTGAGCTCACCATAATAGCAACAGGAGGTGGCTGCAAATTTATTATACTAATACAGCATTCTAGTTAAGTTTATGCAGTTATCATTTAATTCAGCGTCCTTATATTTGCTTACATTTCTCTTAATTACAAAAGACAACATGTACAGTCTGCAAGTATTCATGTTCTTAAGTTTCGATAATTTTCAAATTTTTATAATAGATGTATGTATGGACCAATATCAACAATATTTTATGCATTCATGATGCGTCTATCTTTTTCCGTGTGTGTGTGTGTGTGTGTGTGTGTGTGTGTGTGTGTGTGTGATATCTCTGAGTGGTTTGTCAGCAAGTCTTTTCAAATTGTTAGAGATCTCCTCAAATTTTTCCAATTCAGTAAAACCTCCAGAGCTGACCCCTCCCCCACACTGAGCACATCCTTAAGTTGACCTAATTTTCACAGATGGACATGCACCACACGTACATGTCAGTACAGTAGACCTGGTTCCTCTAAATGTTGTCCATGTCCGTATGTTGAAGAGTTTGTTACATTCCCTCAGGTGGTCAACACACACAGCTTCTACTGTGTATTCATTGAAAAAATCTGAATACAAGTGGACCCATGCAGTTTAAACCTATGTTGTTCAAGGGTCAACTGTGATGTGATTCCAGGGTCCATATAGTTAATAAAAGTATTGTTCTCCCAAATTATTTCATCACAAACAAAATATTATCTGGGTCCCAAGTGCCTGGAATTTGACCACTTCTCTTTAGCCTCCCTTTGGTCAACCAGAATGCCTACAGCATAGTCATTAAAAGGGATTGTTAATTAAAGAAATAAGGAGAAGATGGCACTTTAGATATCTGTTCCCTCATCAAGGGCCCATTACTATCTAGAGCGCAGAATCAAAACAAATCATCAAGAATTTGAAAACCCAGGCCTCTGAACTATTTTTATTCCTCAACTTGAGGGTTATGGACTATTTTTATTCCCAATTCAAGAGACCAAATTGTCATGGTTTTTTAGAAAAGTAAGTGGGTACCTTCAGCAAAAATAGATGAGGTAATTAAACACTCAGATCAACATATGGCTTGGAGATAGCTTCTCCTTGGAAACTAGTTATTCATAAAGAGAAAGAACGAGAAGAAAGTTTTCTGTGAATGTACTCATGGACCTTCCATGCCCCAAAGTAAAGCCACTCCATAATTATTCATATTCATATCTGAGATTACCCAGGTTCAAAATTTACCCTGTTATCAGGTGAGTAATTCACAGTTGAAAAGAATTTTTTTTTCCCCTAGGCTGATTACAGATCATTATTTATTTTTTCTTTTTCAGGCACTTTACCACAAAACTTCGTTTTCCCTATTTGTTTTATTTAATTTCTTAGAAAAGCTGTGTCATAAGCCATCTGATGACTTTGTAAATGCAAAGGGCCAATGTTATGGAACAGACCATCTAATGACATAGTGTTTAGTGTTCCCTAAAGCAGGAGACAGATGAAGAGAGACGGTGAACCAGCAACCTTAGCATAATTAAGACAAGCCTGAGTGCTTGCCATGGTGCCATTACATTAATCTCACATCAGTGGCACCTGGCTGAAATTTATGAGATATGTAAAAGGGGCCTTTCCAACTGACCTTGATAAGGCAGAGTTATTTATCACGTGAGAGACTAGTCAGCAAGCTGGGGGAATGAGGTATAATGGAAATAAGTTGGCAGAGAGATTTAAGGGCAGTGGGCTGCAACACACTTTGAACTGAAAAGAGCAAGAGACGTATTTTCAGTGCTATGAACCTTAAACATCTTTGATGAGTAAAACACGAAATCATACATCATGTTAATAAACAATATGAGGAGTAACAGTAATACCAAATTTTAAACTGACGCCAATTTATTCACTGAATATTTTTAATGTACGTTTATTGAGTGGATATAATGGACTTCGTGACCACAATGGATTCCAAATGATGTCACCCCCCCCAAATAAATTAGCAAAACTTTTTCGCTGAGAGTTCCTTGAAGGCACTACCTCATTTTACTCGTCATTGCATTTCCAGAGCTTAGTGTAAAGCCTGAAATACTTTAGTCTCAAAAAACTGTCCGATCCTTTTGTGGCTGGCTGCTTCCTATTCTTTAGGTCTCAGCTCAGACCACAGATAGCCCCTACCCACAGAGGAAGATCACCCTTCCTTGGTCACCCCATCACAACCACTGACCACTAGAGGAAACTATCTTTGTATTGCCAGAGTGCTTATTATCTCTTTTTTTTTTTTTTTTGAGACAGAGCCTCAAGCTATCCCCCTGGGTAGAGTGCCATGGCATCACAGCTCATAGCAACCTCCAACTCCTGGGCTCAAGCGAGTCTCCTGCCTCCACCTCCCAAGTAGCTGGGAC
>CAUYQV010186786.1:0-13378 GCA_963574575.1 Galagoides demidoff | reverse complement strand
GTAATTGGTTTTTCCTTTTCTTTTTTTTTTTTTTATTTTTGAGACGGAGCCTCAAGCTATCCCCCTGGGTAGAGTGCCATGGCATCACAGCTCACAACAACCTCCAACTCCTGGGCTCAAGTGAGTCTCCTGCCTCAGCCTTCGAAGTAGCTGGGACTACAGACACCCGCAACAACACCCGGCTATTTTTTGGTTGCAGCCATCATTGTTGTTTTTGGCGGGCCCAGGCTGGATTTGAACCCGCCACCTTAGGTGTATGTGGCTGGTGCCTTAGCCTCTTGAGCCAAAGGCACAGAGCTGGCAATTCTTAATAATAAAAACAAAGCCAGAGGCATCACTTTACCAGACTTTAGGCTATATAACAAGTCCACAGTGAGAGACATGCACATTGGAACAGAATAGAAAGCCAAGAGATGAAACCAGTCACTTTTTGTCATCTTATCCTTGTTAAACCAAACAAAAGCATACACTGGAGTAAATACCTATTCAATAAATGGTGCTGGAAGAACTGTACCACATGTAAAAGATTGAAACTTGACCACATCTTTTGCCCCTTAAAAATTTGATTCAAGATGGGGTGGCGCCTATGGCTCAAAGAGGTAGGGTGCTGGCCCCATATGCTGGAGGTGGCGGGTTCAAACTCAGCCCTGGCCAAAGGCTACAAAAAAAAAAAAAAATTGATTCAAGATGGATAAAAGTTTTAAATCTAAGGTATGAAACAATTAAATTCCCAAAAGAAAGTGTGGGGAAAACTCTTGAGGATGTTGGCCTGGGGAAAGATTTTATGAAGAAGCTTTCAGTTATAATTGCAACAACAACAACAACAACAAAAAATGGGACTTGATGAAACTAAAAATCTTCCACACAGCTAAGGACACAATATTCAAAGCAAATAGACAACCTTCAGAATGGGAAAAAGCTATTACCATGTTATGAATTAACAAAGGTTGGGTAACTAGGAGCTACAGAGGACTCAAATTAATCAACAAAAAAGGAACAAACAGTTCCATCTCTCACTGGGCAAGAGATATGAACAGACTCTTCTCTGAGGAAGACAAATGAATGGGTAACAAACATGAAAAAAAAATGCTCATCATTCCTAACCATCAGAGAAATGCAAATCAAAACCACCCTGAGATATCACCTAACCCCAGTAAGATTAACCCAGATCACAAAGTCCCAAAGTTGCAGATGCTGGCATAGATGTGTAGAGAGCTGAACAATTTTCCACTGTTGGTGGAACTGCAAACTAATACAGCCTCTTTGGAAAGACTTATGGAGAATCCTCAAATAACTCAAATGAGACCTCCCATTTGATCTTGCAAACCCATTACAAGGCATCTACCCAGAAGAAAAAAATAATCATTTTATCATAAAGATATTTATACTAGATTATTTATCACAGCTCAATTTATAGTCACTAACATATGGAAACAATCTAAATGGATTAATAAGCTGTGGTATATGTATATCATGAAATGCTATTCAGCCATAAAAAGATAGTGACTTTACATTTTTTTTTTATTAATGTGGATGGAACTGAAATACATTCTTCTTAGTAAAGTATTGTAAGAATGGAAAAGCAAATATCCAATGTACTCAAAGCTAATATAAAGTCATTAGATGATATAATTCCCACCCACAGAGGAGAAACTCAATTCAAGTTTAGGGGAGAGAGAATGAGGGAGGGGGGAGAACATGGGGGACAGCTTGGGGTGCTTCCACTTAATGGGCACAGTGTAGGAGACTATGTATGGCACAACTTTTGGGGATAGGACACAACTACAAGAGAGACGCTACCTAACAAATTCAAATGTTGTGACCCAGTTGTTTGTAACCTCACATTATCCTGAAATTTAAAAAAAAAAAAACTGTTCTTTTAGCAACTTCAAAATATATGTTTTTCCCTTAAATTTTTACTGTTTTAACATAATTTCAAACCTATAGGACAACTGTAAGAACTATAAAACCATTCTTGCATATGGTTCACATTCACATTTAGTGTTTGACTAATCTTTCCTGGATTCTGGCTTTTTTTGGAGAGAACCAATCTGTGTGTCTGTAGATGATACATCCGCGGGAGAAAGGATCCTCAGGAGACTCCTTTTCCACCATGTTGCTGATGTCTCTCCTTATGAAAGTTGTAATTTTCTTTTCTTGTGGTGTCTTTATCCGGCTTTGATATCAGGGTAATCTTAGCCTCAGACAATGACTTTGGAAGTATTCTCTCCTTTTCAAACTTTTATGAGACTTCTGAAAGTCTCATAAAAGTTTGAAAGGGATTAGTGTGGATTCTTCTTTAATTTTTTTTTTTTTAATTCTCCAGTGAAGCCATCTGGTCCTGAATATTTCATTGCAGGAGTGTTTGTTAGTCATTTTTTAAAATGTTTTCACTGGCTCAGTCTCCTTATTTATTATTGATCTGCTTAGATTTTCTATCTTTTCATGATTGAATCATGTTAGGTTGTATGCTTTTGAAATTTACACATTTGTTTGTTCAACTTCCAGGTGTATAATTGTTTGTAATAGTCATTTTAATACTTTTAATTACTGTAGCATCAGTTGTATTAGATCATCAAATTTGAAATGCTCGATTTGAATTAGAAGTTTAATTTATTATATCTGAAATCAGAATCAGTATAATTAATCAAAGTATGCACCTGAACTGTTGATATAATTTTGCCATCTTAGCAGTCGCTTGTACGTGCCAAAGGTGAAGCCTGGACAGCAAGTGCTAATAAAATTGCAAAAGTCATTCCTGTAGCTTGTTGAGAATTGAATATTTCTTTACTTGCATGAAGTGGTCCAAAGCACGACAATAAGTTAATGCAAGGTCTGATGAGTACAGTGGATGACGGAGAGTTTCAAAGTCCCACTTCAATAGTTTGAGTAGCATTGTTTGTGTAAAAGCATTGTCTTGCAAGAGGGCTGTCCTGTCTCCATTAACCAACTTTGACTGCTCCATCACAAACATCCTCATCATGTCATCCAGTTGGTTGTAGTACACATCTTCTATAATCAATTGATGTCGTTGTGAATAATAACTGCTGGGCCACAATACAGACACCATTAGCTTTTTATGATGAATGTTCAGTTTTAGACTGTGTTTCAGCACTTCCTTCATCTTTATCTAGCCAGTGTGATTAATACTTGCAGTTGTCAAAAAGAACCTGTTTTTCATCACACATAACAATATGGTGTAGAAGTGGTTTGTGACAGCAAAGAAAGGCAAGCTTCAAGATGATTTCTCTTCTGATGCTTGTTTAATTCATGCAGAACCCATCTGCTCAGATTCTTCACCTTGTTGACATGTTTCAAATGGTCTAATATTGTTGTAATAATAATATCACTCATTTTTAACTTATCCACAGTTTCACAAAAGTTGCTCTAAAAAATAAGACTCAAAGAATAATCAAAGAAAAAATATATGTTTGAAAAAATGAGGATGTACATTCACAATAAAAAAGAAAGAAAGAAAGAAGTGTCAACATGAAATGTCAGAGATACCAACTGTTAAACTTAGTACGTAAGGAAATTGGACATTTCTTACTTAATAACCTAATAATTCCTCTTTATTTTTTTCTTTTAGAGTCAGAGTCTCACCTTATTGCCCTTGGTAGAGTGCTCTGGCATCACAGCTCACAGCAACCTCCAGCTCTTGGGCTTAGGCAATTCTCTTGCTTCAGCCTTCCAAGCAGCTGAGACTATGGGTGCCCTCCTATTTTTTTGTTGCAGTTTTGGCCAGGGCTGGATTTGAACCCGCCACCCTTGGTATATGGGGCCAGTGCCCTACCTGCTGAGCCATAGGCACCACCCAATAATGTCTCATATTTTTTTCCTGACTTACTTGTTTCCTTTTTTTTCTTAATGTAAATAAGGATTTGTCTATTTTCTTGTTCCAAAAACCAACTCTAGTTGGACACAGTGGCTCACGCCTGTAATCCTAGCACTCTGGGGGGCCAACGCAGGAGGATTACTTTTACTTAGGCATTCAAGACCAGCCTGAGCAAGAATGAGATCCCCATCTCTAGTAAAAAGAGAAAAAAAAATGGTCATGTGTCATGGCCTATAGTCCAAGCTACTCAGGAGACTGAGGCAAGAGGTCTGCTTGAGCTCAGGAGTTTGAGATTGCTGTGAGCTATGGTGCTATGGCACTCTAGCCTGGGCAACAGAGTAAGACTGTCTTCAAAAAGAGAGAGATGAGAGAAAAGGAAGGAAGGCAGGCAGGAAGGAAAACAGCTCTTAGTTTTGTTGACTTTTTTATTGTTTTTCCATCTTCTGTCTAATAATTTACCTCTAACGTTTGTTATTTCTTTCCTTCTGCTGCCTTTAGATCTAGTTTGTTCTTTTTCCAGGTGCTAAAGATCTAAATATAGTTTGTTTATACATTATCTTTCCTTTTGTGTGTGTGTGTGGTTTGGTCCCCTATAATTTCTATATAGTTTTTTTGTTTTTTTAATTGGGGATTCATTGAGGGTAGAAGATGTGTCACACAGTGAGACCCACCCCCTCCCTCTGTCTCTCTTTCTCTCTGTTCTCCCCTTTCCCCACCCCCACTGTGTCATTAAGTGTCATTAATTGTCCTCAAATCAATATTGAATACATAGGATTCATGCTTCCCCGTTCTTCTGATGCTTTACTAAGAATAATGTGTTCCACTTCCATCCAGGTTAATAAAAATGCTGTGAAGTCTCCTCTTTTTAATATAAGCAATTTATCATTATAAACTTCCCTCATTAAGAACATTAAGAAGTTTCTGTTGCATTTTATATTTTGATAATTTTTGTTTCCTTTTTTGTGTGTATCAAGGTATTTTCTAATACTTTTTTTTTTTTAAGACAGTCTCACTTCGTTGCCCTCAGTAGAATGCCATGGTATCATAGTTCATGGCAACCTCAAAGTCTTTTGCTCAAGAGACCCTCTTGCCTCAGCCTCTTGAGTAGTACAGGTTCCCACCACAATACCTGCCTATTTTTAGGGATGGGATCTACCTTTTGCTCGGGCTGGTCTGAAACTCCTGAGCTCAAGAAATCTCACTGCCTCAGCCTCCCTCCCTGCCTAGGATTACAGGCATGAAGCCATAGCACCTGGCCTCTAATTTCCTTTTTAATTTCTTTTCTGATCCATTGCTTGTTCAAGAATATGTTGTTTAATTTCCACAAATTTTTGAATATTCCAGTTACTCTTTCTCTTCTGTTATTGATTTGGTTTCACTATGATCAGAAGAGATGCCTCATATGATTTCAAACTTCTTAAGTTTGTTAAGTCTAATACTTTGATCTGACATATGATCTCTCCTGGATAATATTCTGTGTGCACTTGACAAGGATATATGTTCTTCTGCTTTGGGTGGAATGTTCTGTATATATCTGTGAGGTCCATTTGGTCTACAGTGTTTCTTAAATCAACTCTTTCCATATTGATTTTCTGTCTGGGAGTTCTGTCCGTTATTGAATGTGGCTTATTGAACTATCCTGCTATTATTGTATTGCTGTCTATTTTTCCCTTCAGATCCGTCAATATTTATTTGTATTTTTATGTGTTCTGATGTGGGGGGATCACATATAGTTATCATTTCTTCTTGATGAATTAACATTTTTATCATTACATAATGACCTCTTTTCTCTCTTACAATAGTATTTGACTTAAAGTCTATTTTATCTAATATAAGTACATTCAGTCGTCTGTCTCTGTGAGTTCCATGTCTGCAGATTCAGCCAGATGTGGATTGAAAATACAGTAATGCAAGAATGTGAATCATGTGGCTTGGAGGGCTGTATTTTCTATCCACAGGTGCCACAGGGCTGACCGTGGGACTTGAGCATCCATCATGGGGGGCCCTGGAATGAATCCCCCAAGGATACTAAGGGATGACTGTATAGCCACTCTACTCCCTTTTGGTTACCATTAACACAGAATGCATTTTTTATCCATTCATTTTACAACTCTGTATTTCCTTGAATCCAGAATCTTTGCAGACAGCGTATGGTTGAATCTTCTTTATGCAAATCTAGTCGGGAACTCTGTCATTTGATTAGGAACTTTAATCCATTCCCATTTAAAGCAATTCACAATGGGCAAGTACTTAATTTTGCCATTTTTTTAATTGATTTTTGTCTATCTTCTCATTTATTATGGTCTTCCTTTGTGACTTAATGACATATTTAATGATTGCCCTCTCTTTTCCTTTTGTGTTTTCTATAAGTATTTTCTTTGTGGTTACCATGAGATAATCACAAGTGTCTCATGGTTTACTTTAAGATGATAATAACTTAACTCCAATCATATTAAAAAAATTCTACACTTTTTTTTTTTTCCTTTTTGGCCCGGGCCAGTTTGAACTCAGCACCTCTGGTATATAGGGCCTGCACCCAACTCCTTTGAGCCACAGGCGCCACCCAAATTCTACATTTTAAAAACCCCCTTACACTATTCATTGGTAGTGATAGGTATTCCTAACTTTTTTAATATATTAGAATTAAAGTGACTTTATGCCGCCTACAGTCTTACAGGACTCTGTGTTTACCCACGTATTTACACTTTATAAATGAGATTTATACATTCATGTGCTCTTGTGTGGTGGTTTAGCATCTTTTTCTTTCAACTTCAGGAAATACCTTTAGTATTTCTTATAATACTAGGCTACTGGTGATGAACTCTCTCATCATTTGTTTACCTAGGCAATCTTTCATTTTTGTTCATTTTGAAGGACAGTTTTTCTCGTTGCCACTGGTTGGACCCAGGATAGCCAGGTCTCCGCCCCCAGCTTATCTAGGTTCCCTTTGTGGACCGCTTTGCTATCTAGCTCAGGAACAATTGCTCTTAGGCACCTGAGGACTATTTGCTTTAGCTGAAGGGAGAGAGAGAGATAAATAGTCTTTGAGGGAAAGAAACAGTCTTAGAAGAATAAGTCTTAGCAGACTTTAGCAGAGAGACACACGCAGGTGCTCTGCAAGCAGGAGAAGCGACAGAGAGTGAGTGGGACCATGAAAGAACGTGCATAAGCCCCCACTGCCTTCTCCTTCAGCCTAATATAGCCTCTTAGCACCACAGGTGTAGAGACTGCCAATCACTGATGCTCTCATCTCGTGAGCTCTCGTGTTGGTTGGGAGAGCCAAAACCCTCCCCATGACCTTTTCCCCAAGGTGTTTCTTATGATTATGATTACTTAGTGTCCCCAGCTTACATCCAGCTTGCATCTTCTTTCCACATGCTATATGGGCTGCTACAAGTTTCCCCATATACAGTATTCTTGGCTGACAAGATTTTTCTTTTTTTTTTCTTCCTGCATTTTGAACATATTATTCCACTCCCTTTGGCTTTCAAAGTTAGGACTGATAAATCTGCTCTTAATTTTATGAGGTCTCTTTTGTATGAAATAAATCACTTTTTCTTGCTGTTTTCAAAGTTCTGTCTTTCATTTTTGACAATCTAATTATAATGTGTCTAGGATGGTCACCTTTGATCTGTCCTATTTGAGATTCTTGGAGCTTCATGAATCTGGATGTAGATTTCTCTTCCCAAATACAGGAAAATTTTAGTCATTATTTCTTTAAATAAGTTTTATGCCCTTTTCTCTCTTCTTCTGGAGAATTTTATAAAGTGTATATTATTTTGCTTGATGATGTCCTGTAAGTCTGTTAGTCTTTCTTGATTCTTTTTCATAATGTTTTTCCACTTGGTCTTCTGACTTATTAATTTCAAGTGATCTGTGTTTCAATTCATTTACTCTTCTGTTTGATCAATGTACTGTTGACTCCATCTAGTGGATTTTTTAGTTGCATTATTGTATTTTTCAGTTCCAGATTTTCTACTTGGTTCTTTTTTGTAGTTTCTGTCTTTTTATTGACATTCTCATTTTGTTTAGTTGTCCACCTGTCATTTCTGGTTATCACTGGTCACCCACTGATCTTGATTAAAATAATCCTTTAATTATTTTAGGCAATTCATAGCTCTCAGTTTTCTTTGGGTCAATTACTGGAAATTTATGTTTTCCTTTGATTTTGTCATGTTTCCCAATTCTTTGTGTTCCTTATAGCTTTGCATTAGTATCTGTGCATTTGAAGAAATAGGCACCTGTCTTCGTCTTTACTGACTGTCTTTGACAGAGAAAGACCTCTGCCAGTCAGCCTGGCTAGATATTCTGAGAGCCTCTCAAACAGAAATCTACTTGCCCCTCTTCCTTTTCCTTAGCTGTACTAGGTGTTTAAATTATGCTGGTTCCAAATGAGGCAAGAGATAAAGTGACCCCTGGTGCAATACATTAAAAAGTAGAAACCTTGGAGAGAGACTCTATCCTTCCTTCTCTCTTGAAAATGGTATCTTTGTATACATGTATAACCACCCACCTATAGAGTATAGGTAAATTATTTCAAACCAAATAACAGATTACTGGCACAGTCAGGGTTCAGAGGTCTGTTTCACTTCAAAGCCATATTCTTTCCTCAATAAAATGTTGCCACTTAATTGTTTTTAACTTCAACACTTTGATCCTAGCTTATGGTTCTTACAACTACTCACATCTCTTTCCTAATAACTAACCCCAGTTCAGCAGTTGTTCCAACTAGCTGTCTTTTCATTTTTAATAAGCTCATGTGGTAATTGGAGTTTAATAGTTAATTAAAAATACTTAAAATTAAAACATAAGTTATTAGTGGGTTCAAGGTATGAAAGGAATATAGTTACACAAATGCCTATACAGATACGAGCAACTACAAGTAAAGTCTGAATGTAACAACAATGCTTTTCAGTAACTATAACCTTATTAGGAAGGTTAATAACAATAATAGTAATATTAACTAAAATTTGTTGAGTACTTGCCATATATAATATATTATGTTAAGTGTTTTGCTGGCATTATCTCAGTTGATCCTCTCAGAAATAAATGTGGCATTTACTCTTAGAAGGACAAGATGATTTTACTTAATGATTTAAGAAACTTGACAAAGGACAGCAGAGATAGAATTTGAACAAAGTTGATCTAACATGAGAATCAAAGTCTTAACTACTATAAAGCCGTAGCATTGACATATGAGACAGGGTAACATAGTAAAAGTCCAGCCTGAGTTATAGAATACTTCCTTTCACCTAGGATTTATAAGGGTACGTTTTGGACAAGGCTTTTATAAGCTATAGTAAACAAAAAAATCATAAAGGCTTTTTATTGGAGCATTTTATAATCTCCTCTTAGTTTTATCCCACAATCTGAAGCCTTAAAGAAACTTGTGGCCTTTCTGGTCCTTGAATTTGGCCTTTTGACTGAATCCAAATTTCACGTAATAAATCCTTTAATTTAAAAGGGTCAGACAGAGAAAGAAGAAGCTTTTCTTGACTCGTTTGGTGCTTAAACAAGAATAAGTTTGAAACTAGAACGCTGCAACTTCCCACTCCTGGGTTACTAAGAAAGCTTATATTATTGACCAATGTGAAATATATATAATTCTGTAAAAATTACAGGTAATTTTTTGGAAATGAGCGTAGCTTAAATGATAACCAAATCTTTTAGCATCCCTTTGTGAGATTTAGGCTTTTCCAGTGTGGAAAAGATTTTAAAAACCTCATAAGAGATTAGATTTTCACTATTGCATCCTAAAAGCTGTATTTCTTTTTACATAATCAGTTGGAAAGCCCTTCAAGTTCAAGCCTAATGATTGATAATTTCCAAAGTACCCAGAACTCTATCATGCATATTGTTGACAACCAATAAAATATGAATGTGAAAATTCTTTTATTTAAAATTAAGGTGGTGGTCAAAGAGTTTCTTGAAATACATATGTAAGAAATGTGTGTTGTCTACTTATTTTACATCTAGTTTTTTCTGTGAAAGGAATGATGGTATATTAAAATAAATATAATGCTAATACTATTCTGGTTATTGATTTTAGCCTCTGCTCTTTAGGACATTCTTAAATATTAACCAAATCATTAAAGAAGATACTCACGGGCGGTGCCTGTGGCTCAAAGGAGTAAGGCGCTGACCCCATATGCTGGACGTGGTGGGACAAAAACTGCAAAAAAAAAAGATACTCACTACATTTAATTGTTATAACCCTTTCTAAAAATGTTTTTATTTAATAGCAAAATGGCAGATAAATCAAAATAACAAGGTTCAGTGCCTGTGGCTCAAGCGACTAAGGTGCCAGCCACATACACCTGAGCTGGTGGGTTCGAATCCAACCTGGGCCTGCCAAACAACAATGATGGCTGCAACCAAAAAATAGCCGGGAGTTGTGGCAGGCACCTGTAATCCCAGCTACTTGGGAGGTGGAGGCAGGAGACTCACTTGAGCCTTGGAGTTGGAGGTTGCTATGAGCTGAGATGCCATGGCATTCTACCCAGGGCAAAAGCTTGAGGCTCTGTCTCAAAAAAAAAAAAAAAAAAATAACAGTACATAATTTAAAGCAACACTGTTTAGCACACAAAAGATAATGGAGCCTATCATTATTTATAATATATATATTTTATATATGAATATAATATTATGTTTGGAAAGTCATTTTTCCATATAATCCATTAAGACCCAAATTTTATTTATAGCTATCATTAATGTAATAAAATGTATTTTATTTCTATATTACTATATTATAATCTGTCTTAATGATCTGAAAAAAGGATCTGGTTTTAACTAGATTTATTTTTTATTGATTTACCTTGGAGGTCAAGACATCTTTATGACAGAAGAACAGAAGAAATACTATAATGCAATGAAAAAGTTGGGGTCCAAGAAACCACAAAAGCCAATTCCTCGGCCAGGGGTAAAGTAAAAATTATCTTTGGTGTGGAAATTTTCATGTTATTTTTTAGTGAACATCTTTTAATTTGTGGGTCCTATTTGAAAAATTTATTCTACATTCCTCATTATTCTTGTTTCTTTGCAGAACAAATTCCAAGGATGTATATTTGATATAGTAACAAATCAAGCTTTTGATATCACTATCATGGTTCTTATCTGCCTCAATATGGTAACGATGATGGTTGAAAAGGAGGATCAAAGTGAAGAAATGACTAATGTTTTATACTGGATAAATGTGGTTTTTATCATCCTTTTCACTGGAGAATGTGTGCTCAAACTAATCTCCCTTAGACACTACTACTTCACTGTAGGATGGAATATTTTTGATTTTGTGGTTGTGATTCTCTCTTTTGTGGGTAAGACCATTTATTATTTGTATTTTATTTTTGAATAAAACTAAACTCCACTGGTTGCTAAGAGAAGTTTCCAAATTCTTGAATATAAATTTGCTTTTGAGTAAAATGGATGAGTTAAGGAACATTAAAAACATTGGAAAGATATTATACTTGTTGATGTTTAGTATCCAATATTACCCTTCACAAAGCTAGCTATCATGTTTACATAACGTAAGTGTTTCTTAGAAAACCAATGCAGAATCTGAAATCACTTCAGGTCCTTTGACTAATAATAATGGTAATTTCAATAGCCAGAATATCTGTGACTCTTTCTGAAAATTTGTCCAAAATTTAAAGGGAAGTTAGGGTCTCTAGAAATGCCAGTTACATTTCAATGGTTTAATATATGTCATGTCTATAAAATGGCAATCATTTCTCAACTAATCACAGTCATGATTTTATGCTTCTTCCCCTTTCATTATCGTAGCTGCTTTTCTATTTTCTTTTTTTTTTATTATCTTTACATATTTTACCCAGTATTTTAAGATCACTTTTATTTTTAAAAGTATAAATAATAGGGAGGTGCCTGTAGCTCAAAGGAGTAGGGCACCAGCCCCATATGCTGGAGATGGCAGGTTCAAACCCAGCCCTGGCCAAAAACTGCAAAAAAAAAAAAGTATAAATAGTAAATGGGGAGGGATTTTGAAGATCATTTAATAAAAACCTGCAGATGATCAAACTGGTTTAAAAAGATTAAAAATTGCATAACCTAGAAACACAACATTGAGTGTCACATAACAACAGATGAAGCATTATAATCAACATTTAAAAAAAGAATATCATTCCCAGAGGTATCACTAAAGTTAAGATATAAGAAAACAAATTAAAATTTAGGAAGGAATTTCACATTATTAACAATAATTCATTTCCATTAAGTTAAAAGAAGAAAAGAGTGTCTTTCTATCACTTCTGTTTTTAAAAGTGTTGGCTGATGCAATTAGATTTAGCAAACAAAGAGGTACATTTTAAACACTGGAGAATGTTATCTTTTTTTTTTCTTTTTTTGAGACAGAGTCACACTATGTCACCCTCAGTAGAGTGTCATGGTGTCACAGCTTACAGCAACCTCAGACTCCTGGGCTTAAGCGATTCTCTTGCCTCAGTGTCCAAAGTAGCTAGGACTACAGGCACCTGCCACAGTTCCCAGCTATTTCTTGGTTGCAGGCCCTGGGCCAGGCTTATACCCACCAGCCTCAGTGTATGCGGCTGGCACCCTACTCACTGAGCTACTGGTGCCGAGCTGGAGAATGTTATCTTTATTTTCATCATATAATGAGATTCTTTAAAATAAAAGAAAAGCAACTAAAAAGAGATTTAATTACAGTTCAGAAGTTAGAAACTTTAAAGTACATGTACTAACAATAATTATACATGAACAAAATAGTAGAAAATATATTTGAAGAAAATTCTCTTTTATAATTATTATAAAATGACTTTTTATGTGGCAGAGTGATAAATTAATAATATATCTCTAAATGGTTCTAAAACTCATCTAGAAGAAAAATTAGGGTGATGAGTGATGGCTTACATTGCTAAATGTTAAGACTAATACAATATTGGTCCTAAATAAAAATGTTTAAAAATAAAAGCTCAATTGATTTAAGTTAGGATAAAATTCACTACATAAAAATATTAAAAAACAAAAAATGAAAATTTTTATCTAACAGTTAAGGCCAGGAATAGAACACTAATTTCAATAGAAAATAGTTTTTTAGGCTCGGCGCCTGTGGCTCAATCGGCTAAGGCACCAGCCACGTACACCTAAGGTGGCAGGTTCGAACCCCCAGCCCGGGCCCACCAAACAACAATGATGGCTGCAACCAAAAAATGGCTAGGCGTTGTGGCGGGAGCCTGTGGTCCCAGCTACTTGGGAGGTGGAGGCAGGAGACTTGCTTGAGCCCAGGAGTTGGAGGTTGCTATGAGCTGTGATGCCATGGCACTCTACCCAGGGGGACAGCTTAAGGCTCCATCTCAAAAAAAAAAAAAAAATAGATTTTTAAATTTCCTTAAAAAGTAGCAAACACCCCAATAGAAAAATAGGCAAAAATCATACAAGGTCTAAAACACAGAGAAATTCTAAAACCTCCAATAAGGATACAAAATATCTAGTAAACAAGGGAGAAATGTGGATTTTTTTCCAAAACATGCAAATAAATCACAATAGCATATTTTCTCAAAATGTCATAAATAT